>JAIPRM010001424.1:0-38251 GCA_025469315.1 Stegophylla sp. TES_Ste_2020
CCTTCGTTCAGAATCGTTTTACTGAAGAAATGATTTATCGTTTCTTTAAAATATAATACGCCCGTCAAGAGAATACCACCTGTCGTGCGAAGTACACCCATTGTGCGAAGTATGTCCGCTTTTTTTTTTTTTTCCCCCATAGAAATTAACTTTTAGGTAAAAACAAAAAAAAATCAAAATAAAATGTTTGATATATTATAATATGTACTTTAAAAAAACAAAATGTTTATCAACTTTTAAGAAAACATTCAGACACATGGTAATTTTCTTAATTTTTCTTTTTTGTTGAATGTATCAAAAAATATAACTTAGACTGCACAAATGATTCATGTATAAGAGCATAGGCTGCCACCACGTTCTGTGCTCTTATATTTTAATGCGACTATCTTTGTTGAGCTCTAGTGCCCCAAAGGGTCAATGTATAATAATTTAATTTTCATTGTTAATTAAAATAATTAATCATCTATTAATTTAAACGTCTTTTTTTTTTTATATATATAGTCCTTTAATTTTTCTGGGTTTTTGTGTAATATTTGTGTTATTTACTATACAAAAAATTATAATTAAAACTTAAAAAATGTTGCTCACTTAGTAAGTACAATTTTTTTATTTGGATATATGTTATAATGTCATTGTACAAAAAGTTTTACATTTATTTTTTTATTATAATTTTTTTTTAATGTTTTTTATTAATTATATATTAGGGTTTAACTCATGCAAAAGCTCGAGAAAATTTAGAAAGAGATGGACCTAATACTCTTACACCACCAATTACAACTCCCGAATGGATTAAATTCATGAAACAAATTTTTGGTGGGTTTTCTGTGTTATTATGGTGTGGAGCACTTTTGTGTTTTCTAGCTCATACTGCAGAATCTAGTACTACGGGAGATCCAAATGATGATTATGTAAGTTCTTATCTATTGTCTTTATAAACATATTTATGAATACCTGCAACCATGTTAAGTCTTGAAAAAATTCTAATTTCAATAAATTATAATTAACTTAACATGTTTAAACTAATAAATTTACCCTGTATTCTATCAAGTTTTACTTGGGAGTAGTATTAGTTGCTGTTGTCATCATCACAGGAGTGTTCTCCCATTATCAACAAGCTAAATCTTCTGCAATTGTGGATTCATTTAGAAATTTAGTTCCTCAGGTAAGGCAGAGATTTAGCTGAAATAATTATTTTGGTGCAGTGAAGCTTTTGTAATATAATTTACTGTGTCTTATGTAGCAGCATGATTGTGGGTTTGTGTTTAAATGAGAGGGTTAATTACGCTTGCTTACAACCTTTTCTTATCGCAGATTTACTTAGGTTCAAGTTTAATAGCTGTTATTGTAGTCACTGGCTTTTTGTCTTATTGTCGGCAATATAATCAAGGTGCAATCATTCAGTCATTTTATGAAACAACTTCACAGGTCTGTCTGCCTTTGTTTAAGTCTCCTTTTTAATTAATATTTTTAAATTTGTTTTTAAGTTAATTTATTACAGTTATCTAATATTAACTTATTGTTTTTATACAGTTATAAATATCTGTTGTTTAAGTATACCATCTTACTATTATCTTGAAAATTGATATTTATATATACATATATATATATATATATGTATCAATGTATAAGAAATAGTTCCTCCCACTTGTTTAATTTCTATTTCAATCTTTTAAAATACAACAATAAAAGATAGGAAACTTTTCATTCCAGTTTAAATTAAAAAAATTTTACAAATACCATGTTTTGATTATCTAAGTCAGTAATTTTATAATTTTTTCTTTTAAATCTGATTTTTGCTAATTATTAATATAAGAAATGATCAAATTAACTTTTTTACTTAAAGATATTTTTGCACATTTTTGGTGATTTGGTGATAGCTTTAAAAAAATTCTTGTATGCATATACAACATTTTTTAGGCACTTCTCCTTCCAAAATAAAGTTTTTTTATTCTTGTTACCGATAAATAACTCTATAAAATAGTTATTTTATTATTACAAAAAAAAAAAAATTTGTTTTTAAATTTTTATTACGATAAAAGTTAAGCTATTAGTCATTACGCATTACCTACTACATAAAAAAAAAAAAAAAACTGCAATATCTGTATTATATTTTGAATTAGAACTACTAATTTTCTGATTAATTTACTTGCTGTTTATATATTTTTTGGATATATAGTTTTGTAACAATAATGATTTTGTTATTAAACAATATTATTGCTTTTAAGTACAATTTTAAAATCCATTAAGTATTCATAGTTGCTATTAAAATGTAGGTTAAAATCTATTATTCACATTTAATATTTAACAAACAACAAAATTTAAATTCATGTGTACAAAATGAATAATTATATCTTTAACCAACAAAACTTTTATTTGACTATTGCTTGAGTATTTCAATTTTAAGTTATAGAGTTAGTACATATTTTGCTTATCTTCATTGCATTATTAATTAGTAATTAGTAGCTTTGTTTATATATTTTATTTATTAATTAAATATTTAATAATTATTTCCAAGCAATTATTATTAATTATTTATAATAATATTATTTGGTTTGGCAAATATCATTAAGAATTCTGTATTTTTTTTTTTTTTTAAGCATTTTGATCTTCAAAAAATATTGATTTAAATTTAATTGATACCCATTTTCACTTTTATATAAATAAATTTTTGTGAATAAAAATAAATATTTTTTAAATAATATAATATAATAATAAAATATTTTTTTATTAATTAGTACATGTTTAATCTGCAACATTAAATAATGTTTAAAATTTCAACCAATAATATTCTAATGTGAATCTTGATATAAATAGTAATAGTTCAATATTATAGCCTAGTATTAAAATTTTGTTTATTTATGTAATAAGAATAATATTTCTTGATTTTTTGTATTTAATTGGTCTAATTTAAATTTTAATACCATTAAATAGCTTACTAATTTTTCAATTTTGATTATGAACTTAAGTATTAAAAAGTTGATATCTAAAATATGTATACAGTTGACTCTCAATAATTTGAAGTTTGTGGGATTTATAAAAATTTTGATTTGTTGTTAGTTTGATTTGCTAAGTGGTTCGAAATATCGAGAGGACAAAAAATGTTTTACTAACTGAGAGTTACCAAAATAAAAATTTGTTTTCTTATTCAATCAATATTTTTATCCGTTATTGCCAAAAACTTGTAATTTTTAGAATTAGACGCATCATCACTAATAAACTTTACTTTGTAATTGACAAAACAAAACTAAAATAGTATGGACACTTTTGATAGTTAAAATACGATAAGATATGATTAAGAAATAAAATGCACGTATATCACGTGTAACATATGTATATAATTGTACTTATGATAATAATTCTATAGTTATTAAGCTAAATTTAAACACGATTGTATTTTAGTAAATAATTAATGATAAGTTTATAACTAGAGATCGTAATAATATTTTCTTAAGATGTTAATATTCTCTTAAACAATTGAAAATATTCTTCTAATATTCTTTAAAAATCATTATAAAATATTCTAAAAATATGCTTTTACATTAATATACTCCTTTGAATTCAAAATATGATTTTATATGTGAAAAAAGTTATTGTTACGAGAAATGTAAATATCTTAATAACATTAAAATAATTATTTTGGCTCTGACTATAGATGACAATATTTTAATCAAGGAACGCCTGTATAGTTATGCTTTGAATTAATTTTCATACATTAGAGGTATTTCTAATGCTAACCTTATCTAAGTGAGGTTTAAAGGTCTCTCAAAATGACACAGTTTAATAATTAACTAAAATATTTTAGATTCTGAACGAAGTAAAGAAACTAGTGTTTTTACATTGATGTTTATTTTTTTTTCTTGTATATTTTTTATTTTTATATATACACTTTTTCACTTTTTCTTATAAAAATATTTGTCCAAAAGTCTCGATCAATAACTTTTTGAAACTAGATTTGCCTCTAGTTGGTACTTTAAACAGGTCATTTTTTTTTTTTGAATTTGTCAATTCTCCAATTTTTTTGGGGGAAAAACTACCAAACATTTGACAAAAAAGACTCGGAAACCATAATTTTTTGGTCCAAACTTTATGTAAATTTCAACATAGATAAAAAGTAATATGAGAAACATTTTGGTGCAAGAAAATTTCGAAAGTGTAAAAATAAACTTTGGACGTTTTTCTAACACTTCTTTTTCTCCTTATTTATTTTATTTATAAGACAAAAAAAAAGTAATGTAAAGTATAGATAAGAAAGTGTTCAAGAAGAAGACTATTATTGTTCTTTATATTATTAACTTCCTTCATTTAGAATTGTCTTATTGAAGAAATAATTTATCATTTATTTTTAATTCTTCACGCCCACCAAGAATATCTGACCCAAGGAGTAAAGAATATACGTGGTGCGAAGTTTAAGTATAAGTGGCTTTCTTGTCTATACTTTACTTTACTTTACTTTTTTTTCTTTTATTTACACAAAAGTACTTATCTTATGTTGATATTATTGCATGAATTTTTCTCAATTAATTTTTGGCTGTTTCCTGTCGTTATCATTATTCCTTTCATAGTTTTATCAATAATAAGTAAACACTTTAATTTTATTCTATTTACATTACTGCACCACAAAATATCCTAAATCTATGAAATTAATTGATTTATGTTTTCTGACAGTTTTTTTTATGCAAAATATTATCTTAAAATATTCTCAAAAATGCAAAAAAAAATTGCCTTTAATTTATATAATTCACAATTTGTTCAGATTCTGACTCCCATAGACTCAAAAATTATGCAAATGAATGTAATTCCTACCTCTGATTATAAGAAATACATTTAGCGAATGCACTTCAAATTGTCGTGTAATTGCATCTATTTTTTCTTAAATTTTGACTTGAATTACCGAGTATACTTAAATGCTTTATTGTTTTTCAAATTACTGCAAGATTTTTATAGGAACTACCATGTACTTTGAATAACTGAAAGTTTCCATTTATCGAGAGTTGACTGTATATATATATATATATTAATTTATATTTCTAATATGTTGAATAGAAGATACCTAACTAAATCTTAAGAAATTTTTAAAATTGTTTAAAAAATAAATATAATATTTCTAATTTTGTATTATTGATAAAATTATAGTTTACTCCAAATAAAATATATTTTATGATCTTAATGACTTCAAAATTAAAATTTTTCCTTGTGCATTTTTTTTTTTTTTTAAGTAATTTGAATTATACCATCCATGGAACAATAAAGTTATATTTTAATTCTAAGTTTTTTTAATAGTTTGCTGTAGTAATACGTCAAGGTGAATCATTAACATTACGAGCTGAAGACCTGACACTTGGTGATATTGTTGAGCTTAAGTTTGGTGATCGTATTCCAGCTGATTTAAGAATTTTTGAAAGTCATTCATTCAAAGTGGATAATTCTTCACTTACTGGTGAATCAGAACCTCAAAGTCGCTCTCCTGAATTTACTCATGATGATCCTCTGGAGACGAAGAATTTGGCGTTCTCTTCCACTCATGCAGTTGAAGGTTTAACAGTTATTTATACATTCCATAACAAAAGAAACGATAACTAAAATTATCATTGACTAAATTCAAGCATAAATAATATTAATCTAGGTACTGCTAAGGGTGTAGTTATTGCATGTGGAGACAATACCGTTATGGGTAGAATAGCAGGATTAGCTTCAAGTTTAGACAGTCGACCAACACCAATAGCAAGAGAAATAATTCGTTTTGTGAATTGTGTAAATATCACTGCTATAATTATTGGAATATTACTATTTATTATTGCTTTGATGATGGGCTGTTACTGGTTAGATGCCATTATTTTCATGATAGGTTGGTTATTAATTTATTAATATTATTATATTCTTCCAAAATATTTACTAAATATGTTTTCTGTGTTAGGTTTTCTTGTTGCTGCTGTTCCAGAAGGTTTATTAGCCACTGTAACTGTTTGTTTAACATTGACTGCAAAACGAATGGCATCTAAAAACTGTCTTGTAAAAAATTTGGAAGCAGTAGAAACACTTGGTTCAACTTCAACAATTTGTTCTGATAAGACTGGCACTTTAACTCAAAATCGAATGACTGTAGCTCACATGTGGTTTGATAATCAAATTATTGAAGCAGATACTACTGAAGATCAATCTGGTGTACAATATGACCGATCAAGTCCTGGGTTTAGAGCTCTCGCTAGAATTGCAACACTATGTAATCGAGCTGAATTTAAAGCAGGGCAAGATGGTGTTCCTACTTTAAAAAAGTATGTCAATATTAAATAATACTATAATAATAGTTATATATAACTACTAAAGTAACATCCAAATAATATTTTTTAGGGAAGTAAATGGAGATGCTTCAGAAGCTGCATTATTGAAGTGTATGACGCTTGCTTTAGGTGATGTGATGTCTATTAGAAGACGTAACCGTAAAATTTGTGAAATACCTTTTAATTCAACAAATAAATATCAAGTAAAAATCTGTATTAATTAATAATTATTAAGGTATACATTTTGAAGCTAAGGAATTTTTTATATAAAAATATATGTTTATATAGGGTGAAACTTAACTTTTACTTTTTGGAGTGAAAAATTTGATAATGAGTATCCCAAATTTTGTTCTATGTAGTATAAAAATAATTATGATAAAGTTTGAGCGTGATAAGTCAACCCCTTTCTATGCCTCAAAGGGGTTGAAGTTTAATTGATTGAGAATGAAATTTCATTTTTTGTATGTACTTTCTTCAATATTAATAGAACACAAAAATCTTAAATAACAATTATTGTAGATCTATACATTTACTAAATAATAGTTCCTTATACTTTTTTTGTAAAGTTGATAGTTTTCTGTAAATTTAAAATAAATTAGTCAAAGTTAATGTTTTAGAAAATTTGATTTGTTTTAGTTTTTTACAACTAATCTCTTCAATTTTAAAGTTACTCAAAAGTCATTTATAAATTTTATTAAAGAACATAATGTGGAAGTATTGAATTTTAAAGAAATATTAAATCATTTCTACAATAAAATGATTCTGAGCATCAGTTTATTTAAGATAATTCTACTTGAAAAGTTTAAAATTTGCTATTATCTATTACAAAATGTTTCAGAAAATTAATTCTTGAGACAAATTCTGATTCAAAAAATTGCTAGTCTAAACTTTTGGACAAGTATTTCTATATAAAAAGTGTTTAAAAAATAAAATTAATATTGTAAAATTACTAACTTCTTCCCTCCACTCAGAATTTAACTTGTACTGTACATACACATCTAAAACTTCAAAAATTGAATTTTTTTATTTCAGTAACCTCAAGCTCTAACCCTGCTTCTTTCAAGTACTCATTTCAGTTCAAGGTGTTTGTGCTAAAATATTAAGCGTAACTTGAAATAATGATTAAATTATCATGTACACAAATATTTTAACCCAAATTATTAACAGTTTTTTTTTAAATACTTGCAGTATAATTATTATTATTGTAAATTATTTATTTCTACTTTATGCATACTTAAATAAGAACTCATATTGAATAGTGAAAACAAATTAGGAAGTCTATATTATACATTTTTTAATATATTATTTACATAATTAAATGGTATATAAACTTCTTTTATTTAGTAAATTAAAATGAATTTTAAAACTGCGTTTATTTTGGAAGGAATAATACAGTCAAGTTGATGTTATTTTAATTTTAAATGCTTTGTATTTTATTAAATGAATATTATATTAAAATTCAAACTTCAGCAAGTAAAACACTATCTTGTTTTACAGACAAAATATACATAATATAAACTAATTTTATTTATAGTAATGTATTTCTTATTTAGGTTTCTATACATGAGACTGAAGATGCATCAGATAATAGATATTTATTAGTTATGAAAGGAGCTCCTGAACGTGTACTTGACCGTTGTTCTACTATATTTATTGGCGGTAAAGAAAAAGTTCTTGATGAAGAAATGCGTGAAGCATTCAACAATGCTTACTTAGAATTAGGAGGTCTCGGTGAACGTGTACTAGGATTTTGTGATATGTTATTACCATCTGACCGTTATCCAAAAAATTTTATGTTTGACGTCGATGAACCCAATTTCCCATTAAGTGGTATGCGATTTGTTGGTTTAATGTCTATGATTGATCCTCCAAGAGCAGCAGTCCCAGATGCTGTAGCTAAATGTCGTTCAGCTGGCATTAAAGTTATCATGGTTACTGGAGATCACCCTATTACTGCTAAAGCAATAGCAAAATCTGTTGGAATAATATCTGATGGTAATGAAACGGTTGAAGATATTGCTCAAAGATTAGATATTCCTGTATCCGAAGTAAATCCAAGAGATGCAAATGCAGCTGTTGTACATGGTTCAGAGTTATTAGATTTGCCTCCAGAGGTCTTGGATGAAATATTAAGGTACATTATTTTGTTAAAGAAAAGCTATAAGATGTTAAAAAATGAATTCAGTTTAAATACTAAGAACTATATTATTGTGTATATTAGGTACCATAAAGAAATAGTATTTGCAAGAACTTCACCCCAACAAAAATTGACTATTGTTGAAGGTTGTCAAAGAATTGGAGGAATTGTTGCTGTCACAGGAGATGGTGTTAATGATTCACCTGCTCTTAAAAAAGCTGATATTGGTATAATATACTAATATAATATAATACAGTCGAATCTGTTTAATAGAGACACCGATTAATAAAGACAACCGCTTAATAGGGACAATACTTCAATTACAAACACAAATGTATACTTGTAGGGTAAACGTTCACTGCTTATCTGGACCAAAAATCCGAATAATTGGGACATTTTTATCATAACCATTTTGATTAGTTGGTGAGAGTTTAAAGTTTCCAACTGCATTATGTTTGAAGTTATGTTATAAAACAATTTTCAATTTTATGAAAATTCCAGTGATTGCATATTATGCTGTTAATAGTCAATTTTTTGACAGATTTTACACATTTTTGAAAAAACTATTGAGAAATTTTAAAAATGACCTCTATAAAAGTACATACCATTCGGATGTGATTTCGGATCTATAAAGTTACTAAGAAATTTTGGATAAGTATTTCTAAATGAAAAAGTGTTAGAGGAAGAAAATAAAAGATTAAATATATATCAATGTAAAAACATAAACTTCTTCACTTCGTTCAGAATCTAAAAATAAATATGCATATATACTTTATGTGTATGTATGTTTTTAGATTCTGAATGAAGTGAAGATGTTATTTACAATGATGTTTATTTTTTTTTTTTTTTTTCTGTGTACAACTTTTCGTGTAGAAATACTTGTCCAAAAGTTTCGATTAATAACTTTTTGAAACCCGATTCGCCTCTAGATTGTACTTTAGAGAGGTCATTTTTTGAATTTCTCAATTCTTTTTTATAAATAATAAGGTTATAATATCATGTTTTTATTTTTGTACTATTAAATTATTTCTATACATTTTTGTAATTTTTATAATAAAAGTATATAAAAAGTTGAAGTGTCTCAATAAAGAGGATTTGACTGTGTATATATATATATATTAGATTAAAAAAAAAAAAAAAAAAACAATATTATAATTTAATATAATTATTAATTAATCAGGCGTGGCCATGGGAATTTCCGGATCAGATGTTTCTAAGCAAGCAGCTGACATGATTCTTTTAGATGACAATTTTGCTAGTATTGTTACTGGTATAGAAGAAGGACGTTTAGTATTTGATAATTTAAAGAAATCTATTACTTATACTCTTACGTCTAATGTTCCTCAATTACTGCCCTTCATTGCCTTTATTACTTTAAGCATACCATTGCCAATTGGTGCCATTGCTATATTATGCATTGATCTTGGTACAGATATGGTAAGCA
Organism: Stegophylla sp. TES_Ste_2020; assembly: GCA_025469315.1. Taxonomy (NCBI): domain Eukaryota; kingdom Metazoa; phylum Arthropoda; class Insecta; order Hemiptera; family Aphididae; genus Stegophylla; species Stegophylla sp. TES_Ste_2020. The sequence continues at coordinate 9,860 of JAIPRM010001424.1, forward strand.
TAAGAATATTGATTATAAAATTGTTACGTTGACAGATATTTTCTTTGGCAGAATGTTGATTATTATTTGGTTTGACGTTTGTTCACTACAGTTTTGATTATAATTAGGCTAAACCATAATATGAGGTAAACCTGTGTTTTTTTTTAGTTATTCTAGAAATCGTCATAATTTATATCTAATCAAAACCCTTTCATCTATAATTTACTACAATCTTTTGTAGGTTAACGAATTAATATAATAACCTATCTAAAAATAAATACAGAACAGTTTTATAATAGTAGACCTTTTAACTTAATTATTATTAGATAAATATATTTTTGGAAAATATATGAAGTTATTAAGCATTATTACTTTAACAAATAAACAAAAAATTATATGATTATATAAATGCATATATGTTTATATTCAATTTTTACTTAACTTTAGAAAAATATATGTCTTAATATAACATTAACAATTTACATAATTGATGTAATTCTAATTTGTGATGTGATATATGATTATGATACATTAGTGTATTATTAAATACTAGTTTAGAAAACACTTTTTTTAAAATATTAATTATTATTTAAATTATTTTAGAATACATTTTAGCCAAATTGCTGATGTAATATTAGCTAGTGCTTATTATAAATATTTGTCAGTTTACTTTGTAAAAATTAAAAAAAAAAAAGTGTAAAACAGTAATTAGAAGCCTTAGTAGTTTGTGTATTTCAATAGAATAGGCTTGTTATGTATTTAGGTTCCAGCAATTTCTTTGGGATATGAACATCCAGAATCAGATATAATGAAGCGTCTACCTAGAAATTTAATTAGAGATAAACTTGTGAATAACAGGTGATTATGTATTTATGTAGTATACTCTCAACATTATATTTTGCTTTTGCTTATTGACACTAATTAGTTGCTTTGATTCAAGTTTAACAGACTTGTATTTCTGCATAATGTTTTGTATAACATTATTTTTATGTTAATTATATTTTGCTTTTGCTTATTGACACTTATTAGTTGCTTTGATTCAAGTATAACAGACTTGTATTTCTGTATGACGTTATTTTTATGTTAATCAGTCTTCTTGAAATAAATTATATTTATTATGCTTTCAATGTAACAAATTAATAAAATGAAAAATAGGAAAAAAACATTTTTGTGGATGATATTTTTGTTATTTTGGGCTGATAGATGCCTGGCATTTCATTGGCGTTTGAACCGGGTGAATCAGATTTGATGAAAAAGAGTCCAACTATAAAAAGCCCACTTTTTAATGTCAGGTAAAATTGATAAATTAATTGTTTCATTTTCTTTTTCTTCATTAGCAAATTGCTTGGCAAGTAGTTATTGGCATATTTATATATGTATACAATATTTAATTTTGAAATTAATTAAAAAATATAATTAATTTACTAATGTTTTTTTGTTTAAGATTAATATCTCTGGCATTTGGTCAATTGGGTGTTATCGAGGCATTTGCTGGGTTTTTCACGTATTTTGTAATAATGGCTGAAAATGGATTTATGCCACACAAATTAATTGGAATACGCCGGGAATGGGACTCCAGAGCAGTAAATGATTTGCCTGATTCGTATAATCAAGAATGGGTAAGTTGAATTAATCAAGTTTCTTAGAATAAAAATTCTCAAGAGAAATAAAGTACTTTGATGTCTATAGAAATTAACTTTTTCTCAGAAAAATTGATATTTCATTAAAATTTATGTAATTATTAAGTAAATTACATGTGAGAACAAATGTCTACAACTAAAAAAAGCCAGATATACTTTGTACCATTTTTATTCTTTGCTCCTTAGTTGGGTGTATTAAATTTTAAAGTTTCTTCAATAAAATTAATCTTAGTGGAGTTTCAGTATATTCCAGGCAATTTTATTTAAAAATTAAATAGTTTATTATTATAACAAAAAAATATATATATATATTAACTAGCCTCTTTTATACTTCACTAGTAAATAATAAAAGCCAGACATACTTCGCACCATGGATATTATTCGCTTCTCGGGTCAAATACTCTTGGTGTATGTGTAGAATTTTAAAGAACAATCGGAGGCCATAATTTTCAACACACTCGCCAAGAGTATCTAACCCAAAGAGCGAACAATATTTGTGGCTTGAAGTATGTCTGACTTTCTTATCTATACTTTATTTTACTTTACTTTTTATTCAATAAATAAAGAAAAGGAAAAAATTGTTAGAACAATGTGTAAACATTTTTTTTATATTTTCAAAATTTTCTTGCGTCAAAATGTTTCTCATATTATTGTCTATCTATGTTTAAATTTTCATAAAATTTGAATCATAAAAATATGATTTCTGTGTCTTTTTTATCAAACTTTGGGTAGTTTTTAAAAAAATATATATATCAAATTTGAAAAAATTTATTGAAAATGTTGAAAAATTATCTCTAGCTTCTTCAATTCATTTAGTTTCTAAAATAAACATTGTTATTAAAACACAAACCTCTTCCTTCCAGTCAGAGTCTAAGAAAAAAATAAACATTGTAAAAACATTTACTTCTTTATTCTACTTAGAATCTAAAATTATATCTCATTAAAATAATTGTATTTTGTATTAAAATTCTATATTTAACTCTTTTTGATCAAAAGAATGTTATTCAATTGAAGTTATTATAAATAGAAGCTCTAATTAATATACTTGACTCTAGAGCTTAAATTTTATTGAATTGTATTTATTTGTAGACCTACCAGGATCGTAAGTCTTTGGAATATACATGTCATACAGGTTTTTTTATAGCAATCGTAGTAGTTCAGTGGGCTAATCTTATAATATGTAAAACAAGGAGAAACTCAATTGCACATCAGGGAATGAAGTAAGTAAAATACAATTTGACAGGTAATATTAATATTAATAAAAATTTTATTTTTCAGAAACATGGCTTTGAACTTCAGCTTAATATTTGAAACTGTTTTAGCTTTATTCTTATGCTATTTACCTGGAATGGATGAAGCACTGCGCATGTATCCGTTAAAGTAAATCATTTACTATCTCTTTTTGATAAATTTTGGACAAAATGTAATGTAATGTAAAATAATGTATTTTTTTTAGATGGACTTGGTGGATTCCTCCAATACCATTTATGATAGCTTTATTTATTTATGATGAAGTAAGAAAATTTTACATAAGACGAAATCCTGGAGGATGGTTAGAGAAGGAAACATATTATTAATAAGTTAATTTAGATGGTTGAGTTATAGTTAATTTTATTCATATTATATATAAAAAATAATAATAATATTCTGTTAGAGGTAAATAGGAAATGAATAAGACACTTAATTAAATCTTACGATTTAAATAAAGTTCTAATTTTTTTAATTATTTGATTTTTCTGTAATTTCAACAAATTCTTATTTGCATAAAAGTAAAATATGAATATCACATGAAATGTCAGTTAAACTAGGTTATCCCTGAGTTTTATACAGAGCCATACTGCTATGATTTTACACCAGGGGAAAGTAAAAACTATTTGCCTAACATAATGTTATGTTTAAAGATGAGCTTAAAAAAATAACATAAGGAACAGTTGTTGAAAATTTAAAGATATAATAACTCTTTGGTATTCTCTTGCTTTAGCATGGCTCTGGTTTCATATTTTTATTAAATGTATTACTCCTACTACTTTGTATTATTAAAAGTTCAAAAATATAAGTTCGTTATATAAATTAATTAAGGTAAAAACAAAATAAAATATTTTTAACATTTAAACAAAATTGAAATATTATAAATAATACAAAAATTAAAATTTAATAATCTTGTGTAAACATTGTTCTTCTCTACTTCAATATAATTATAAATTTATAACCTGGTTACGTTTATTATGATTTTCAAATAAAAATTCATTATCTATAAATACTGTTAGTGCTTAAAGATACTGCATATTCTTTTAATAAACTATTATCTTTTTCAAATAATTTTCTCAAATCATTTTAAAGTTATTGATATTCTGTTCATATCATAATACAGTTATTACCATTTTCATAGAGAAAGAGCAAAGTGTGTGTAAACATATATCTTTTATAATATAGTAGTATTCAATTTTTATTTAAGTGAATTACTCAGCCTTATTCCTTGGTTCAATTTTCATCTTATAAATTGATATAGTTTTAAGTTTTTATTTCATAACTCTGCACTAAAACCTGTATTAGACTTTCAAATTTATTATTGAACGTTATTAAAAATGACAAAAACATACTAGTTTATAAAGACATTTTTCTATAATTCATGTAATTTTGTTTGACCAAGATTTGAATGATATTGTAAATACCTTTGAATCAGTTATAATACATAATATATATAATTATTTATAAATAAATCATGCTAAAAAAACAAACTATTTATACAGGGTTACTAATATAGTAACTAATTATTATACTGTTATTTACTGAAGTAAATAAAAAAAGTAAAATACCTCCTATTTTAATTTTTTATTAACTCAATATTTGTTATTTTTATAATTGTTTTAAAGTACAAAATTGAATCAATATTAAAAATATGCCCATTTATATTTATGACTCATTTTTAAATATTTATAATATTTTAGTTATTTAATATAGTTTAAGAATATTAATTTTTATTTGATATTGGACATAATTTTCCAAAATTTACTAAAGAATATCCAATTGAATCTCGGTAACTTTTTTTTCAAATAGTATGTTTTTTATTATATTTGTCACATCTGTCCCTCTGTTAGATCTTATAATGTACTGCTTATATTTTTTAAAATGACAGATTTGTTACAAACATTTATAAACACTAGAACAAGTATTATTATTATTATTATTATTATTTACTCCATAATATAATTTAAGTTATCAATGAAATGTGCATGTATTATTTATTTATAACATATAAACCTTCAAAGTAAAATATAAATCAATGTTTAAAATATTGTTAGAATTAAAAAGGGAATGTGATACCAGCATTATACTGTCTTTGTTCATAAAACAAGCAATAGACCAAAATCAATTGTTGAAAACCACTGTAGTTTAAAACCTTTAAATAATATTAAAATTAAAATTATACTAAAACATGTAATTTAAATATGAGATTAATTTTTAATTCTAAGTTTAAATTGTATTTTAAAAGTTATATAAATGTCATAATATTTTTCAAATATTCTGCTTAAGAATGTATCAATTATAAGTTATTAATTTAAGGCTAAAAAATTAATCATTTTTTTTTAAAGTATTATAGGTTTATAAACTTATATTTTTTCTAGTTAATATAAGTAAAAATGTAAGAGCTTTTTATCATAATTCATGATATCTAAATGTTAAATTTTAAAACTATTACTGTTATGTCAACATTATTACAATTGTTAATGTTAAGATGTTTCAGACATTTATAATAATTTTTCTATTATTTTTTAATGTGTGATTTTTATTTATATATACATAATAATTATGAATATTATATTATTGCATTATGTATGTTTGAGTGTTAAGTAGATCAAATTATATTTATTTATTTGTCATTTATTATAATAAATTTTTATATATATTATTAATCACTAATTTTTGCTGGTGCTTCAAAACAAGTAACAACATTTTTTGAAATAGGATCCTTTAGACTCCAATGTACATCTATCTTGAACTAGAATTTAATAATAACTATGAATTAATAAAAAATTTACAAAATTTGCTAATTCTATTACCTTAGGATATGCTTCAATTATGTAAATGTCGTCTTTATAAATATATGTACCACCTTTAATTAAAGGACATTTTTTTTTCTTTCCATCTTCTTCAAAAATATTATTATTACATACACTTTTATTGTCTACTCCCAATAAAGGTATTGGTATGTTTAATGCCAAGCCATAAACTTCAGTAATTAAATCCTTTACATCAAGTTCTAAAAAAAAAAAAAAAAATTGGTCAATATTTATAGTTTCTAATATAAATAAATTATTGAAGTGTTCATAACAAATATTTTTCTTCAAATAATCATTTTAAATTAAAATTTACAGCAGTTTTAATTATTCCATAAATTATTATTAAAAAATCTATAGGTATTCTGGATGTGAACTCAGGGTAAACTAATTTACCAAAAGTTTTTTGGTAGTTAAAAGTGTTAAAATTTTCCAATTAATTTAACTGTTCTCATACACTTAATTTTATTTCAATATTTCAAATAAATAATAGTGTTAATTAAACGACAAATACTAGACACTATAAAAATGTTTGAGCTAAATCAAAATGGCTGTCTTTCGAGATAAATGAACTTAGTCAAAAATTGTTCTAATTTTAAGTTTCACTTAAAAGTTGTTCTGGTACAAGTCTTATGTGAACTTTTGTTAACATATCCATTTATTAAGTTGGAAGAGTAAACCAAAATATATAATATATATTTATCCAGAAATGAAAGAATTAAAAGAACATTTGTGGTGTAAAGTTTCATGACATGTTATCTGTTTATACATATCAAATTAACTTCTTTTTGTACTAATTAAATTATAAATCTAAAATTTAGATTATGTATTTTAGATTTGAAAATGTGTGAGTACAAACCTGATTTAAATTTAATTTCAATATGCATAGTAGTATTTCGTTTTAATGAGCATCTTGATAGCGTGCAATTTTCAATGGTGACTTTAACATTGTTTAAAACTTCTTTATTTCCTAAAAGAAATTACATCTGTATTAGATTAATAAACTTGTTTAGTTTACGATTTTGATAAGAACAAATTATGCATGCTTTTTGTATGATAGTTTAAACTTAATTATGTATTTTATACTCGTCCAAATTCTTTATTTTTATTAAAAAATAGAATATAGATTTCATCTATTTGGTACTTTTTCTAAAAAGTACTATTTGGTACTAAACTCTGTTCAGAATTGTTTAATTGAAAAAATAATTTATTGTTTCTTTAAAATTCAATACACCAACAAGAATAATCCTACTCGAGGAGTGATGAAAAACCCAACTTGCAAAGTATGTCCTCATTGTTATTTGTCCCTAAAATTATGAAGCATCCCATGCCCTTTTTTGTCTGTCCGCGTCTGAGTAGTACCAAACAAAAAATATTCACAGAAAAAAAATAATAAACATCATTGTAAAAACATTATCTTCATATTCGTGGTGCGAACTATGTTCGGCTTTCTTGCCTTTACTTAATTTTGCTTTGGTTTACTATACTTTTTTTTTTTTTTCTTATAAATAAAGAGAAAAATATTCTAAAAGAAAAAAAATTTCCAACATTTTTTTTTTCACATTTTCAACATTTTCTTGTGCCAAAATCTTTCTTATATTATTGTCTATCTACATTTAAATTTTCATAAAGTTTGGATCAAAAAATTATGGTTTCCGGGTCTTTTTTGTCAAATTTTGGGTAATTTTTTCCTAAAAAAAAAAAAATGAAGAATTGAGAAATTCAAAATATGACCATTTTAAAGTACCAACTAGAGAAAAATTGAGTTTCAAAAAGTTACTGATCAATACTTTTGGACAAGTAGATCCATATGAAAGTGTTCACAGAAAAAAAGTAAAAAAAAAAAGAAGAAAAAAAATAAACATTATTATAAAAACATAAACTTCTTTACTTCTTTCAGAATCTAAAACATAAGCATTCTTCGCTTTACTCAGGATTTAAAAATAAAATGAGAGCCTGGGCAGCATTTACTACCCCGCTGCCCTGGCCAGGCCGACACTGATATTACCAATACATTGTGAACCACTATGAATTCCCTTATTCCTGTGTTAATACTAAATAAAAAATAAATACAGTGCCACAGTGAATATTTCGCTAGTATATATGCAAGAACGGCTTAAGGTTTTCGCGCCTTTATTTAAATATAATATTTCTTTAAAGAAAAAAATACAAAACATATTTATAACTGACGTAGTCGACGTAATATATAATTATAACATTTAATGGTTATTAAAAAAAGAAAAAATGGAATTCATACAATAAACATTGGATGATACAACTAAAATATTAAAAAAAGTGTATGCTTCGTACCTCGGGTGGGATACTCTTGACGGGTGTTTAGAATTTTAAAGAAACGATACCTAAATCATTTCTTCAATAATACGATTCTGAACAAAACAAGGAAGTTAATAACATAAAAAACGTGTACATTTACGCATATGGTCTCCTCCTATAAAGCCAAACTATAACACGACAAGCGCACTACGAATGTTGTGCAGAGTGAGTGAAATTCGTGAAGACATGACACCTAAATTACATATTTTATGCCTAAATATGAAAATCTTCAAGGCTCTATAAATAAGATAAATAAAATACTACATTTTACTGGTGAATATTAGAATATTATTATACACACTGAACAGTAACTATTTATTAATAAATATATAAACAAATGACTCCCAAAACACTATCATCATAAGTCTATAATAATAAAAAAATTATATTGGGGGAAAATAGTTCCGTGATAATGAATTACTTAGCGACGAAGTGTCCATCCCAAATAGCGCAAAGTACGAGTATATTGTATTTAATAGCGACGAAAAATACATAAGATAAGCGAAAAACATTACCTACCTTTTAGAGCATAATAAATAATAATACATTGTAAAATTGTCCATACTTTCATTTCATTACTTTTTTTTTTCAATCAAATCCCTATAAAATGTTTAATTCTTTGTTCGCTCAAAATTTTATTAAACCAAAATATTCGCAATGAAGTTCTCTGTATAGGCACCAAGTTTCAAAAAAAATCTGACCAATTTGTTTTTATGTACGTTAAAGTGTGTAATTTTAGAAAAAAAACTAACAAATTTCGTAAAACTTCTAACTTCGACTTTCAAGATTTTTTCAGGTCAATGAGATCATATATTTTCAAGTCTTAACATAAAAATTGAAAATTTTATTACACAAAAACTAATAACAAATGAGAAATTTTCAAAATGCTGTACTTCACTCAAAATTGATCAAATATTTGAAAATTTTTATGAGATGTTCTCGTGACCATTTCTAGTAGTTGGTGAAAGTATTAAGTCCCTAGCGGCATTATTTTAGAAGTTATGTTAAAAAGAAATTTTCAATTTTACGGAAATTCCAGTGATGGCATATTTTGCCGTTTTTTGTCAATTTTTTTGACAATTTTTTCGCGTTTTTGAAAAAAGTATTGAGAAATTTGAAACATGACCTCTCAAAAGTACCATCTGGGTTCGATTTTGGTTCTATAAAATTACTGATCCAAACTTTTGGACAAGTATTTCTATATGAAAACGTGCATACAGAAGAAGAAAAAATAAAAACAAATAAAATAAACATCATTGTAAAAACATAAGCTTCTTCACTTCGTTCAGAATCTAAAAGTAAAGTATAGACAAGAAAGCTGGAAACCACGGATATTCTTCGCTCCTCGTGTAAAACACTCTTGGTGGGTTTGTGGAATTTTAAAGAAACGATAAATAATTTCTTCAATAAGACGATTCTGAACGAAAAAAATTAATAATATAATTAAAAATCAATAATGGTCGTCAATCGTCATTTTCAACACACTTACCGAGAGTATCTGACCCGAAGAGCGAAAAATATCAGTGGTGCGAACTATATCCAGCTTTCTTGCCTTTACTTTACTTTGCTTTGCTTTACTTTATTTTACTTTAATTTACTTTGCTATGCTTTACTTTATTTTACTTTAATTTACTTTACTTGCGCCAAAATGTTTCTCATATTAATTTCTATCTATATTTAAATTTTCATTAAGTTCGGATCAAAAAATTATGGTCTACCAGTCTTTTTTGTCAAATATTGGGTAGTTTTTTTCAAAAAAAAATTGAAGAATTGAGAAATTCAAAAAATGACCTTTTTTAAGTACCAATTAGAGGCAAAATTCGGTTTCAAAAAGTTACTGATCGAAACTTTTGGCTAAGTAGATCTATACGAAATAGTGTATACAGAAAAAAAAATAAAAAAAAATAAACATCATTGTAAAAACACTAGCTTCTTTACTTCGTTCAGAATCTAACAGTTAACTCCGGATTATCATAATTCAGGGTTTTGCAAGCAAATAGATACTGTGTTTAAGCTTTGATTCATCGGAAAATTCGTTTATAAAATATAGCATTTTTGATCAATAAGGCTAGGATTTTGATGCAATATCATTGTTTTTCTTAATGTTTCGAAACATAGATCCATAAGCACAAAATTTGTTTCAGCCGATACTGATTGTTTTAATGTAGATTTTATTTGAGAATTTTTGAAAAATTTAACTTTAAATGCATTTTTTACTGTTTTTGGGGCATTTTCACAATTTTTTTAATCGTTTAAAATTACACATGCACAAATAGACATCGACTATAATAAATGTGCGCTTTTTCTTTTTTTGTGAATAGTTCAATAATTGAATATTTTAATTGTTATTGCAGATTAAGAAATTAGAGCATTTGAAAGAATTTGTTTTGTTTATAAAAGTCTAATGACATAATACGACGATAATTTTTGTGAATTGGGTGAAATCTTGTAAATATTAAATAAATAGATACTTATTTGTTTTCAATAAATAAAATGAAATACGTTTCGTTACAAGAATTGTATAAAACCATTTTTTTTTTTTACTGTAATATACTAATAAATACAATTTAAATAAATTTTTTAGTACACATTTTTCAAGATTTTTAAGGTATTTTTGCATTTTTTTTTTTTTTTTTTAGTGAATTTTTTGGGGCATTAAAATCTCAGCTCTATTAACAACATTGAATTCTGATTATGGCGCCGCATGTCCGCATGCAGTATAAATTAATATTCATAGTTAAAGCTGTACGTAATATTAATTAAAATAAATGAAATTAGTATTCAAAATTAACAAAAAAACTTACTTGTACCGCACTTATAAACTGTCGTCGTTTCACTTAAATGCGGAAATATTATTAATAAGGAACTCAAACATAAAACTCTACCGAACATTTTGATACATAAACAACAAATGAAATGCAAAAGTGATCAATGAAAACTACAGTATGTAATCACTAAACTAGATGACCTTCTATTTCTTTAGACACTCCTTAGTCTTGACTACATAATATTATTTAGAATTAACAACCGAGTTTGTTCAAAATCAAAATACCTGAAAAAAGAATTGTACCTATTAATTTCCTAACAAGCAATATTTATTCAACATTACAGTATTAACATAATCTTATTTAAGATAAATGTATCTAGGTAAATAATTTATTATTATAATTTGTATTATCCTGACTTAATAGTTAATACATAGACTGATTATTTAAAATCTAGACCAGTAGTTTCCAACCTTTAATGAACGCGACTCTAACATTTTAAACTTAACTTTTGGCGACCCTAAAAAAGAACATAACGCAAACAAAACAATCATTAATTAACACCAATTTGGTTAATATACAAAGTTATTTATCTTGAATCACTTAAATAAAATAAATTTAAAAAACTAATTAATACGTGACTATACAATGTTATAAAAAATAATTTATTATTTTCTTCAAATTTAACCTATTGGAGTTAATCTATATTTAAAAAATTCTTTGATGCTGAACTGTTTCCATAAGTTCTTCAATGTTTGAATGTATATTTTACAAAGCTGGCACTAACTAGTTAAAAAGTTAAATTTTAAGTTAGTTTTAATTTAAAATAACTTTATAACTTAACGAGTTGCATTAAATGTGTAAAATAATCTAATTCTAACTCGTTGAAAACAATAATAATTACCTATTTTTGTATTTTTTTTTTTTTCATTTAAAATATCCAAATGTTCAGCAAACTGCGAAGCAATGACTATTAGTAGATATTTATAATCGTGGTAATAATTTATTAATAATAATGAATATTGAGTACTTAAAATTTTACGATTAATTACATTTTATTATTACATTTTAATATTACATTTTATGTAATATTATTTTTTATCAGATCTATATATTCATTACATTTTTTTTAATACACAGTAACGCATATAGTTTATAGATATATACCTTCAAGGGACCGTAAAAAAAATTGTTGTATCGAAAGTTCCTTACATCCAAATTCGATATATCAAGAAAATATAGCAATTAAAATGATTTAAAATAATAGGGCATACAATGATGAGAGGTTTTTGTTTATTTGTTATACAATAATAATAGCTTTGATAATAGTATTATTATTTTTTTTTTTCATTAGATAAAGTGCTATTTCATCTAACTGAAGCATATATACGGTTTTGTGATGGGAACTTTACATTAAGTCCCGAATTTTTTATTCAATTATAAATGTTATTGGGTGAAGTGATCCAGTTAAATCAAAGTACGTACGAGGAAATGTTCACTACAATAATTGTTGATAAATGTACCGAAAGAAACTTCTATTCTGATTCACAGATAGTGAACTTAAACTTTGAGCAGACTACTATATTCAAGCAGCTAAGCGCGTTTTCAGCCACCATTAAAAAATACAAGGTTGTTTTTATCATTTTTGTCCAAGTACTTAGTAGAAAACTATACAGGAGTTAGGCTTACAAAATAAATGTAAAAACGATGACAATAAATTTTAATCATTTTCGTGGTATGATTGACGGTTTAGTTTTCTTACACCGATAGCAAAAGTAATTGAAGGAATGACATAATATTATTTAAAAACAATTTGTGCTCCCGAAAATATAGAAATTATTGACTATTTTGATATAACATAATATATGTCACTGGAACATAATATAGGAAAGCTGGTACAGGCACGAATTTTAAATTAAAACGAAATAAGCCTCTGTATCTACCTGAAAATTGGAATGTTCACTCCAAGTGTGCGAGAGTTGGAATAATCAATTTTCACATTTAATTGGTCAGTCGTCCGACAATTTGGAAGCTTATAATTAAATTTCGTGAAGAATTAGAGGTAGATAGAGCAAAAATAGCACTACAAGAAATAGGTGAACCGGATGTGAAAAAAACAAAATACGCATCAGAAAAAATTAAAGGGTACAACGATTGTGTTCAAATATTAGAAACGACGAAATCACAACTGTGGACTTTTTGAACAGTATAAGCCATTATGTTAGGAAAAGAAATGTTTTGTGATTTTTTTTTTTTATTTATTTATTATTGTTATTACTATAATTATTATTATTACCATCATTGCCTTCGCGTGTCGAGTTGCCTGTGCGTACTAATTTGTATTTATTAATAATTTATTAGCTAATATTTTTATTTTATAATGTCGATGGATCCTGGTAATTAATTATTATATATTTATTATAAAACGGTGTTAACTTTAATAATTTATAAAAATAATACGTACTAATATTATGGTAAGAATAATTTTATTTTATTTTTTGATGATATAAGTTGGAAAATCTAATTTCATTTCAAGTACAATATACAGTGTGTAAAAAAAAAAAAATTGTCGGACTTTTTGTTGTTCTGTTTATAAAATATGTTCCCGGAATTTTCGACAACTTTTTAGATTTGGGACTTTTTGACCGTTTATCGTTGTTTATATTCATTTTAAAAGTAAATTAAAATTAGTTCCATGTCAAAGTAATTTTTATTTGTTGTTTTTCTCAAGTATTTACGTGGACATCCACAATCGGATATTTTTACCGTTTACCGTTAAGACACATCTTAGATACACGGCTGTCTCACAAGCATTTTCACACACACAATACAATTTACACACGAAACACACCAACACACATACACCATCATCATATTTAAGTCCTCCAGTCCCTTTGACTAGCCTCTCTTTCTCTCGTCAGTCGAGCTACAGCGAAGAAATCACGACCAGTCTACATCATTTTTTTTTTAAATTTTAACTTTTTAAAACTTTCAGCGGTTTGTGTTCGTTTTTGTCGTGCTTTTGTCTAATAAGTAAAACAGTTGTATTTTTTTTTTTATTTTAAGTATCTTAAACTTAGAATTATTTTGACTGTAGTGTCAGTTTCTTCCGTAGGTTATGCTGAATCAGGTTTTATTAAATAAAATCAAATAATAAATTTTATTCAGTTATTTTTGCAACATATATTGTGAACGTACTCTTGTGGCGGTAGGTGTCGAATCTAATATTCGACATCAGTCTGAGTATAATAATCATTATATTGCTTGTATAACTTGTATTTATATCATAATCTTGTTCGGACATTGCATCTAGTTTATATTTGATCTTGCATTGATCAAACCCCGTACTTTCGATACAGGCCTATCTTTTGTAAAACATATACTTCTGCGTTGCCATGATTAATTTATCTATTGGAATTATTTAATATATTTAAGTGGATAAATTGATCGCCTTGTGGAAAGATCTCGTTTAGCTCATTGTTTGATCAGCTCTTTATTAAAAATTCCAATCTCATCTTGCATCAGTCAAACCCAGTATATGCGATACAGGCCTAACTTGATGAAATTAGTGTTTTTGGTACCCGGAAAAAAACAACACCAAAAAATATCCTAATACTATTAAAATTGTATGATTATCACTCATTCAACTCACGACCAAATATTGAAAAAATATAATGCTATAATATTTAAAGTAAAATTGTGATATATAAAATTAAATGTAATCAAAATAAAGTGATCCATGAGCCACCACTGAAATAAATACAATTTTTAATTGGATTTTAATTTAGTTTATAATATAAATAGGCAATTGTATTTTACTTTAATTAATTTCATAAAATTATATTTCTCTCTTTATTTTGTATCCGGAGTGATTCTATGAAAAAAAAAAAATTAGCGAGTCAAAATATCTATGAAAAATCAATACATTTTTGTATACCTATCTAGTTTAATGATAACCCGTGTGTCGATTTACAAAAATAATATGCTGCATTAAATTACAATATTATTTTAGTATGTTCTTATAAAAATAGTGTGTGTCATAATATTCGGTCTTAGAGTCTCTGAGTGAAGCACAGTGATGTTTGATTTCAAAAAAAAAAAAATAAATGAGTAAAAAATTTATAAAGACTATAATTAATATGTTTAAATATAATATTATAAAATTATATGCCAGATATTATTATATGTAATAATTAGAAAAAAAAATTATAATAAATTTTTTTTAAATATAATATAATTATAATTGAATAGTGTCGTGTTTTTCCTAGATTCATTTATGATACACCTTCAAATAATTACTTAAACACTTCTACATCATACATTAATAAACCAATAAAAAACTTTCATTCGCTCAACAGTGAATAAACCAACTAACAAACAAATATAAAAAGCCGGACATACTTAAGGTCAGATATCCTTGAAGGATGTGTATAATTAAAAAAAAAACAATGGATTATTTCTTCAATAAGACGATTTTGAACGAAAGAAGTTAATAGTATAAAGAACAATAATAGTAGTCATTTTCAACACACTCACCAAGAGTATCTGACCCGAAGAGCGAAGAATATCTGAGTTGCAAAGTATGTCCAGCTTTCTTGTCTATACTTTACTTTCCTTTACTTAATTTTATTATTTTACTTTACCTTTTTTGTTTTATCTAATATACAAAGGAAAAAGAATCCGGACATACTTTGCACGATGGGTATTCTTCGCACCTCGGGTGAGAAGCTCTTGTTGGGTGTATTAAATTTTAAAGAAACGATAAATCATTTCTTCAACGATTCTGAGAAAAAGCTTCAAATACTATAGGATATATGTAACAAAATGTTATTTAATAATGTTGGGTATTCCATATTTGTGTATGTGCATGCAGGCGTGTGTGTGTGTGTGTGTGTTTGTGTGTGCATGTGTGTATGAGGTAAAATAAAAAATGTAATACTAATACAAATCTACTTTTATAAATTAATACATGGGGTCAATCCCTCTGCAAGATTTACCTATTTAATTTCAAACTCCCACTCCTTTGTTATTATAAATAAATTAGAGTGTACCAATACAGAGATGATGTCGATTTATTTTACAGTATCTTTTAAATTTCAACATACAACACAGATAAATATATTTATTTCACATAAAAAAATTTAGTTATTTAATTTAATGCACACTTAAGTATTATATGAATATACAGGGTATCACGATAAATGTGTCAAACTTCAGAAAGTGTTTTTGCACCTCAAATGCAACAAAAAAAGTGCTCTTGACCCCTATACAATAATCAATTAAAAAGGAGATATTTTGATTTTAGTGTTTTTTTGGTAAAACAAAAGTTTTTTTCAAAATTACGTTTAAAATTGCTAAAATAATGATTTCACTACTTATTTAAATACACAGATGAAAAACTCATAAAATTTCCATAAAAAAACACACCTTACAAGATTTCAACCTCATTTTTTTGGTAAAAGAAATCATACAAATCTTTTAAAATTTAAAAATGCCGATTTAAAAATAATGTCTACTTTGTCTATTGAAAAAAAAAATCAAAGTAGATTGATGCAAATTTCACACAAACCTCAGAATTAAATAAGCTTCTTAATGGTATACTCAACTTTTTTATTAGCGTAGAATAGGAGAAAAACAAGTACATAATTTAATAAATAATATTGTATTTTAGGAGATTAAAAAAAATTTTGATCAAGTTAACTTATTGTAGCAGTTGTTCAGTGTCCACCGTTTTTCCTCAAACAAGCGCGTGCTCTCTCGCGTACTTGCCTCCCACTAACTCCTACTGTTGTCACTCTCTGTAGTTCAACAGCTACTTAAAGAATCTTTTCTCTGAGTTCTACTTCAGAAATTACTTCCCGATAGTGTATACACGTTCCTTGAGGTATACCTAAACAAAAAAATTCAAAGGATTTAAGTCCAGAGATCTTGGGGGCCATGGAATCGTGCCTTCTCTGCCGATCCAAGAAGTAAATGTTTCATTTAAGTGCTGTCTCACTGTTGTAGCAAAATGTGGTGGGGCCCCATCGTGTTAGTAAATCATATGCCTTCTGACTTCTAATGGCAAATCCTCAAGCAGTACAGGTAGTTTATTTTGAAGAAAATTGAGGTAAGCATTTCTACCCAATGTCCGAGGAAGAAAACAATTTGTATATTCCTTTTGAGAGGCATGAGTATTTCCATTACACAATCCATAAATAAAATGCATATCTGCAAGTTTGGCATTTGTATAAGTAGGCATGATGGACTGTGACTCGACACAAACACTTTTTGTAATACACTGAATTGAAAATTTAGTGCCACGGTCGACCTGGAGTCAACTGACTTTAATGATATTTTTATCTCTCACGATATGGATATTGTTGACGAAAATGCAATTTAGATACCTAATTATTTCTACAAAAATGAGTAGTACCTATGAACTATTAGTATGAATACTGTTTTGGCTTTTTTATTGGTAAAAACAAATACGAAGTGTTGCAATAAAATAACGAGAATTATTATTGAGCATCTCGCATAAACATACCAATTCGTCTTTATTAAATTATCTTAGAACTATTTTGATTTTGAGTCAATCTACCACATTACATCTAAATAAACTTTTATGTGTTCTATAAATTTTCCCACATTAAGTGAAATACCGGTTTATTTAGAGGATGTTACGAAAAAAATTTGTATACCATTAAAAAGCTTATTAAATTCTGAAGTTTGTGTGAAATTTGCATCACTTTGCTTTGATTTATTTTTTCAATAGACGAAGTAGAAGTTTTACAATGATGTTTATTATTATTTTTTTTTGTGCGAACACTTTTTCATATAGATCTACTTGTCCAAAAGTCTCTATCAGCAACTTTTTGAAATCTAGTTGGTACTTTAGAGAGGTCATTTTTTGAATTTCTCAATTCTTATTTTTTTTTTTTTTTGGAAAAACTAACCAAAATTTGACAAAAAAGATCCAACAAGAAAATGTGGAAAATTTTTTTTAGACATTTTTCTAAATTTTTTTTCTTTATTTATTAAATAAAAAAAGTAAAGTTAAGTAAAGTATAGACGAAAAAGCCGGACATACTTTGCACCATGGATATTCTTTGTTCTTTCGGTCAAAAAAATTCTACACACCCACTAAGAGTATCTGATCTGAGGAGCGAAGAATATCTGTGGTGCAAAGTATGTCCGGCCTTTTTTTTTTAAATTTATTACTATTAAAATTATATATATATATATATATATTAAAAAAAAAAATTAATTAAAAGTATAAGTCAAACACACACACACACATATTTATTATACATATATATATATATTACATTGGGTAATTAAGTGATACATCTTGCCTAGCTAGTTCTAACAACATAGGATCATCAAAGAACTTATTTATAGATACATCTTCACTTAGACCTTTTCGCCTCCGAGTTTTAACCATAAACTCTCGAGCAAGATGTGTCGCAGGTTGTGGTTCTAAAGGTTTGATAACTATACTTTTGTCAAGTGGATCACCAGGAACAATCTAGAAACAAATTTAAACATGACTCATGAAATAAAAAAAAATGTTTTATTATAAAGAGAACGTGTCACCCCACAGCATAAAAGTGCACACAACATAGTTTCATATTTCCAAGAATATAGCTTACTGAATTGGTTTCTAGTAAAAATACTTTTATTTAATTAATTAAGCAATAAAAAGTTGAAATATCAAAAATCTAAATTCGTATGATTCTAGAAAAAATTCTCCTCTATAATTTTTATAATAAGTCTTTTTACAGTCAAACCATTCGGTAACCCGTATTTCTAGAACTACAAGTACATAATAACTGTATTCACTTCGTTCAGAATCTAAAAATTTTAAGTAAAGAGTTACTTATGTAAATAATTATTATGCAAGCGCGCACCAATATATACAGATAATACGTATATACGCAATTGGCTTTTACAGTATCTACACACTATAAGTGACGACTAAAAGCTGCTATCAATGCTGCATGGAGTGTTGAACACATATACGTTTCGGTGACATATCCTCTTAAGGATAAAACTTTTAAGAAAAAATTTTGTATATAAAGGTAAAATTTACTTACCTGCCAGTGATGGAATACAGACAAACAAAATGCTTGTCCTTGAGTATGAGTGCGTAAATCAGTTTCAAAACCAAATGAATCAATGGCAGGAATAAAAGCTTTGATGGTGTAAAGTGGGGACCCTGGAACAGGAGCATCTTGAGTAACATGTCCTCTTCGTTTTGCTAACACTGTATAAACAGCAGATACACAATCTGCTGGAGCTTGAACTTCAACATATAGATATGGTTCCATCAAACGGGGAGTTGCCATAAGAAATGCGGAATAAGCTACACGACGAGCAGTAGGTATAATTTGACCTAAAAATTATAATATTTTTATATAATATAACATTATATATATTATTAATAAAGCACAAAATAATTAAGTGTTCATTATAATAAGCTTACCTCCTCCTCTATGTAATGGTTCAGGGGCAATGACTGCATCTAATATTTTGAATTTTACATTACGAATTGGTTCTTCACATAATGGACCTTCCCTAGTACCCCATTGAAATCCCTAAAAATATTTTTAATTTTTTTAATAATAATATATGAATTTCATATATTAATGCTAACATATATATACATATTGTATGCATATTAATCTATTTGTTTTAATTTTTTAGATTCTCAGTGGAGCATAAATATGTCTGGTTTTTAATTTTAAATCTGGACATAGTCGGGTTAACTTTTATTAAGTATAACATTTTTTAATTACTTACTTGAACAATGGAATCTCTGATAGACCTAAGAATGTTTTTATCAACTTCAGATGGTAGAGTATCGTCTACAAGAATATTTGGACCTGTAGTGTCTGGGCCAAAAGCCCATATAGAACGAGCCGCAAGTAAATCCCAATCATATTTAGATTGAAAAAATTCACCAATTTTTTTCCTTAAATGGCAAATATTTAAATATTGAGTAAAATAAATTTTAATATAAAAACAAATTTCAAAGTATTACTTGTCCCATGAAATATCAACAATTTGATTTTCAATATCTTCAGCTAGTCCCTTTTCTAAAGGTTCAGCAATCATTGTAATTTTATTACGTTTATTCGGTGTTTCAGCAAAACATTTCAATGATGATGTATCCACAACAGTTTCACAAAAAGCTACAACTGGATCTGCCACTTTTATATCTTTAAAAGACAATTATTGTTAATATTTTTTTTAAAAATCTATGATTGAATTAAAAATTAAGTATGAAATATTAATTATATGTACCAATTTCTGAATACATTTTTCTTAAATCATGCATTACACAATCCAAGTATAGTTCACCAGTACCAAGTATAACATGTTCGCCGGACTCTTCTACACGGGTAATAAGGAGAGGGTACGATTTATTAACTTTTCTTAATCCATCTAACATCTTAGGCAATTCAGATGGGTTTACTGGTTCAACTAGAAGTTAATTAAAAAACATGTTTTACTTAATGAAGATAATTATTCCTATTTCACAAGACTATTACTAACCTGCAATTTTTATTACGGACTGAGTATTAAATTTTAATGGTCTAAATATATATAAATCGTCAGTTGTTATTAGGTCTGTAATAGTTGAAGTTTTAACAATGGGTTGATCAATGCCTTCAATCAGTACCCAGTTACCAGCTGGTACTCGATTAACTTCAACTTTATACCTAGCTTCATGTACCCATAATCTTCCGACTGTCATGACTCTAGAATCTTCTTCATCAACTAATGAATAATTTTCACCTAAAACACGTACTTCTTGTCCAGCATACAGTGTCCCACTCATGACTCTAGCTAATACTTGGAAAAATGTACAATCATCAGTAGGATACATTTTTGTACTATGTACCATTAAACGACCCTATGGAATTATAAAATAAAAATGTAACATCAAAAAAATTAAAGATTGTTAAATAAATTTACATCTGGGTTGCAATCTAGCATATCTTTTGCAAGTTCAGTGTCTTGAGGTCCCGTATAAATAGTGTCAATTTTGTTCTTGGCATTTTCAGCTGGTGAGGGTATGTGATTAACACACATGTCCACAAATCCACTAAGATCATTTAAGAAGCGTCCACAAACAAGTCTTAATAATGGCCGTATATTGATATTCATCTCACGTTTTGTTAATTTAATTCCAAGCTCATCCAAAATGTCAGGGAGAGTAGTGTCAACATCACCAATAACTTGAGCAAATAATTTGTATAATGGTTCTAATATAAACTCAACAAAACTTCTTTGAGCACTGTTGTGTGGAGATTTTTTGGAAAACTTTCTAGTCTTAGGATTAAAGTAAATATCTCCCCATAGGACTTTAGAAAAACTATCAACTTTTACATTAGGATAATGATTTGCATAAAGTTTGGCAAATGACTTCAAAGTAAAACACACAGCATATTGAGCTGATGCAAAACAAACATTTCCTATAACTGGGGAAACAATACGGGACGGATCATTCTGAGAATGTAAACTGTAAAAAGAAACATGAATAATCACTTTTTTAAGTACATAATTTTATAACCTGTCCAATTCACCTTGACCAGAGGCAACTGTTATGATTTTAAATTATTATGGGTTCAAAAACTAGATAATACTGAAAAAATAATCATATTGCCTATAGTAATCACAATTAAATGCATTAATAAATAACTATGGTAGTAATGTTTACCGAATAACAATAATGTTTGATTGCTAATGATTTGATATCTACAAATATTCATAATATGGTACTTCGATAATGATTACACTGATTATTAAATGAATATTAGGAACCTAATACCTGTGACATCACCCACTGGTCAAAATGAATAGGATGGGTTATAATAATAGTTTAAAATGAATTAATAGCTATAGTTAATACCTTAATAAAGAATTAACTTCATCAATTATATGCTTGATTTTGTAGTATGCATCTTGAGGTGGAAGTTTTAGCTCTAACATTAGTCTGTCAATTTTATTTACACAAATAGTGATAGCTATTTTCTCCTAAAGGAATTTAAATATAACATATATTAAAAATATAGTGATAGAACTAAGTATGTACTAACTTGTATAGCATGTTTAATAAGTCGTTCTGTATTCAACATCACACCTTCTGCAGCATCAACAAATATTACAGCCCCATCACAAATTCTAAGAGCTGCTGTTACTTCATCAGAAAAGTTTACATGACCTAATCAAGAATTTTCTATAGCAAAAAGTAAATTAAAAAAAAAAAAGTAAATAAAAAAAAAATACCTGGAGTATCAAAAATATTCATTAAATATGATTTAGAATTCACATCAGGTAATACCAAAGTCACTGGAGTTGCTTTAATACTAACACCTCTTTGACGTTCAGTCATTAAAGTGTCTGTGTAACGCATCAAGTCAGCATCTGCCGAGTCTAAATTTAACTGCCCTAAATCTGGATGGGTTTGGCGAACTAAACAATCCACTAAACTGGTTTTACCGTGATGAAGATGTCCAACTAATGCAACATTTCGCACTAAGCCAGCAACATCCATTAAATCAGCCAAATACCTGATAACATTAAGATCATACTAAATTATCATACATTACCAATGAAATAAAATAGCAAAGAAAATTACTCCATATTATATGTTGTGTTGGGTAAATGTTGTTCCTTAATTTGAAAATTATGTTGTTTGACTGGGGCAACTAAAGGAACTGTTAGTGGTAATTCGTCTTCTTCTTGAACTAGTGTTTCTACATCAGGCCCATAGACTTCAACAGCACTAGGATAATAACGTTTATCTTCATGTAAAACAACACTCATACCAGGTTCTTCTGGTCCATCATCATTCTCCTCAATCATCTATGAAAAATGTACATTTATTTAACCCATGGGAACGAATGCAGTTTAACTCCCAAGCGATATTTGGGATTTTTTTATTTCAAAATGAAAATGTGTGTTTTTACATGTGTAATTTGATGATGCTTTCAAAAAAAAATCGGTCAAATTTCCTTTGCAAGTTATAGACTAAATTTTTAAAGAGCTCGATTTATTTTTCTAAAACCCATGTTTTCTAGTTTGAAATACAAAAATTTCACATTTTTGAATAATTTTTATTTTGTAAATGTGAGTTTTTTATGCTCAATATTTTGGTGAAATTATTAGAGATTTAAGCATCAATATTTTTCTAAAATTCAGATTTACAAAATAGGTATTTTGAATTTTTTTTTATAACTGTAGCATAAAATTCTTAATTAGAAAATTTGGGTCCTAAAAAAAAAAGAAAAAAAAAAGGAATACATTATTGTTGTAGTAATAATTTTCAAAAAAAAAAGTTTGAAATTATTAATAGAACAAAAATTATCACATTTGTTAAATCATACTGGGACACCCAGTATAATTAAAACAAAAAATAAGGTGATACCACACCGGAAGTCAGCCGCTTCAAAGTCGATACAGATCGGAGTAGCCAGATAACCATTTATCATTTGATTCAGATATTATTATTTTAAAAAATTATAAAAAAAAATAATCAATTCTTAAAATATAGGACAGATCATCAGAAATACAAGACAAGAGTTATTTTGGACTTTTTATCAAAACATCCAGAATACTTCATTCAAATACGGGATATTCCTGTGAAATATAAGATGAAAGGGATCCCTAACCTAAATCAAAATATATAATCAATTGTTCTTCTTAAATTATTACTACAATTCTTAAAATATGTGTATAGTACACTGTTTTTCTTCTTTACTTCCTTCCATTATTAAATGTTACAAAATAGGACTATAAATTGTACAAACTCAACAAAACAATAATTTTTAGAAATTTGGAAATTCAATTCTTCAAAACTTACATAATATTTATTAAATATTTTATAAAAATTAATGGAAAATTATCAAAATATCATGAGCGGAGTGGTAAAATGTGCACAAATCTCGTAAATATAATAATATAGGTATTTAACTGAAGTCCACTTTAAGTTAATGTTAATACCAAACTCATCGAGTTCTAACTTCACCAAAACTTTTTTATACAATAATGCACCAAATGAAAATATAAAGGTCTAAAAAATCAATTTTAAGTTTATGAACAATTTTTGAAACAGAGAACTTCATAACTATGATATTAGCAATAACATGAAAAGAATGTGCAATAGGTTTTTTTTTTGATTTGACTAAAATATTGAGAATGAAACAACTTACATGAGTACCTATATAAAAAGATACCTATTTAAAAATAAAACATGGGGTTTTGGAAAAAACGAGTTTTTTTAAATTTTTTTGACCTAAACTACCGAAAAAGAGATTACCAAATTAAGCTCGTAAACACATTCTGAAAAAAATAATTCCCAAAAATCGCTTAGGAATTAAATTAGATACATCTATGCCAACTCTCGTATAGAGCATTTATTAAATTTGTTGTATTACATCAATATCTTGGGGTTCGAATTCAGGAGTTGGAGGCTGTTCTTCTTCTTCTTCATCCGATTCTAATTCTGGTCCAATGTAATTACCAAATTCATCATAAAGATCAGAATCCATTTTAAGGATTTAAAACTAAATATAATATAATGTAATAAAATGTAAAAAACGGGAATCTTTTGGGTTATACTTTGTAATGACAAATTAAAGTGTTGTAAGTTGAATGTTTACATTAATTGTATTACCATTAACAGTAATCATAGAATATATATATATATATATTGTATAGTAACAACTTGTAATTTACGTTTAAAAACGAACAATTATAGGAAATTACCAAACACAAACCTAACCTTAAATTATTTTTATCATATAAACAATGAACTAGTCTTAGTTCGTGACACGGTAGGTTAGTCTGTGGTTCGTGATATAAACAGTGATATTAATCAGTGAGGCCCAAATTCACAAAATACAACATAATATAATATATTAAACTTGGCTAACCTGTAAAAGGGAATATAACTGCTCCTTAACATTTTCACAGAAGGGCATATTGTCTAATCTCTATACTAGTCATGCACTCATGTCTCATGCTCTATACTACTCAAGATTCTAGTGGTCTAAGCACAGAACTAAAAAAGCACTGTGGTCTGAGATCATAAACATCATGATATAATATTATTTCAATATGATCTATGGTTGTAGTATGATGTTGTAGTATATTGTTAATGTACATGCCTTTGTCCCAGGGCCCTTTCTACAAAACAGTTGCAGCTATGATTAGTTTCATTTTGTAGTGTTTACAGCAGAAAGACCATTGTGACTTGCAGAGTTGTAACGAGCTAATATTACAAATGTACCAGTTGTCTTTATAGTTAATATTTTAATTTTTCATATAATACTAAAAATAATAATATAGTATTGAGTGCTACAAAAGTCAAAACAACCTGCGGATTCTATGGTGAGATTAAATTCGGTATTTTATTTAGGTGTATGATTTAGCATTTTATTTACTCAGTTATATTTCCTTTGAAAGTAGATACCTACTCACATTTAAAAGAAATAATATTAAAAATTATCCTCAATTCCATATTTATGTTTAAGAATAATGTGTAGAACTGCATTTTGTAGAGAGTTATTAGTTAGAAAGTATTTCAATATTGATTTTTATATTGAGAGGTACCTATAATGATTTTAATTTGCATAGTTTTGTATATACTTAAATCTAGATACCTATTCCGGTTTTCGGTAGAGAATTTGGATGGTAATGAAAATGTTAAAATATGTCGTTTCATTAAATTAATTTCAGTTTGGTATTTAGTTATAGTTCCGAAACTAATACTAGGTATTAGAAACTTGAAATTTTCAGCCATTCAGTAATTGTGAATTATTTAGATACATAATAATTTTGATTTAACTGTAGAATTTCTAGAATACTTACCTACTTTTTTCTTTTTTCACTAAAATTTGAATATAAAAGTTGGGGCAAAATAAGCTGAACATTTTATACAACCCAAATACAACTTTACTCACATATATGTCAGTTATGAAAAAATATCAAAGAATCATTATTCTAAATTTTTGTAGGCATTTAATAATCTAATTTGTAAAGTTAAAAAAATAAAATAACAGTTTTTTCAGTCAAAATCTCATAATTCTTAAATTTAAATTGCGTTCAGTACTTATTTTCTCTTATTTAAATATTTTCAGTACATTTTTAAATCTTAATAAAATACCTATATTATTTAAATTTGCATTATGAATAGTTTTTTACAAGCATTTAAATTTATAGTTCTGGTTCAAATGAATGTATTTCAAAAAGTGTCCGATTTCTTTTCATTATTATTTTATAACTTTTTCAATTTGTTGTTTAAAGAATTGAAAATTGTATATAAGCTTACTCATAGGTCTACTTATATTTACATTTTTGTTACACTTGAGTCAATTTTAGGTTTCAAATTGAGTGATAAAGATAGTGATTTTATGATGCTGTTAATGATCTATTTTCTATTTTTTTTTATTCTATATACACTTTTATTTGGAAAAAGTTTCTAATTGAAAGTTTGGTTAGGTTAATACAGTATTTTAGAGAGGTTATTTCTCAGTTGTTTTCAATAGTTATCATGCATAAGAAAAATTGAGTAAAAATGATAAAATGTGCCATAATCCACATTTTAAAGAAATCCATTTTTGTAATAGTTAGGTACAACAAAGCTAATAATACTAAAAATTTGAAATTTTTACCCGTTATCAACAATAGTGTTATATAGTCTAAACAATTTTGATTATTATTGTAATTAGTGTTAAAAATTAAATTTGGTAAAATTTATATTGTTAGTACCTAAATCACATTTTCATGTTATTATTTAGTTTTGCTATATTCAAAATTTGTTTAAAATGATAGGGTTATCCAAAATTTACTTTTCTATTGCATCACCCGTTTCTAATTTATAATCAGTTAAATAGCTGTATAAAATCTGAAGAGTAACTAAAAATAACAGATATCTCGTAGCACATTATTGAGTAAGAGCTAATTTGTTATGGTTCAAGAACTTTGAAAATACTATTAATCATGTATTAATGTTAATAGTGTACCCATGCACTGTATATTATTATAAAACTTTAATTAGTCATAATTATATATTATTATTTTATTCCTCAATCTTAAACTTCTCAATATTATTCAAAGAATGCTCAAATTAAGTTCTGCACTCGCTTATTACATTTTTTTATATTAGATCCATTTAATTTTTAAGCAATTTGTGTAGATATTTTTTATTTATTAGATGGATGATAATACAAATTATCCAGGCCAGTCAGGAATGCAAATTTCTAATGATGACATTTTTAATTTTAATACGTAAGTATAATAAAAGCACGCTTTTAGTTTTACATACTGCATGTTGTTTGATATTTTAATTTGCTTGCTTTTCTTAGTGGTATTTCATTATGCATGTGATTTATTTATTTTTGACTTTTTAAAAAATAACATTATGCACTCATGCACCTATTTCTTCATAATTTCATTAACTTTTTTTATTTATAATTTATTTCCATGGTTTTAAATGTACAAAAATATAATATACTAGAACAATGATTTTCATATGTATATTTGGCCACATTAATTTTCAATGAATATATGTTGTAATATACATAGGTTTTGATAATTATTATTTTTATTCTATAAAATATGTTGTACCTGTAAATTTTAGATTCTGAACGAAGTGAAGAACCTATATAGTGTTTTTAGAATGATGTTTACTATTTTTTTTCTGTGAACACTTTTTCGTATAGATCTTCTAGATAGTATTTTAGATAAGTGATTCTTTGAAATTCTCAAACACTTTTTTCTCACTATTATTTTTCCTTTTCTTTATTTATTGAATAAAAAAAGTAAAGTAAAGGTAAGAAAGCCAGACATTTTATTTTTGTACGTAGGTACGTGTAAATAAATTATGTAATATATCAAAATATTTAGTACATAGGTTTGTTATTAAAAATTGAGTTTCTTTTAAAGAAAAACACTTATGTAGACCTACTCTGTGGCCAAGTTCATGAGATAAGTGTCATTCGTAGTGGTGATTATAATAGTTTTGTGAACAAGAATATGTTATTAGGAATTTCCATTTTCTGTGTATTTGATACATCACTAGATTAAGAACAACTTATTAATTTGTTATGTTCCATGCTATTATTAAGGCTGCTGTTTCTTACAAACTGTAAACACTATTAGAGATGGTCACTGTAGCATAGAAATTATTATTGACCACTTAGTATAGCATTGGATTACTTAAGAAAAAAATTATGGGATTTAGTAATACTACCTACAAGTTAATATGAATGTTTTTTAATCCAGGTACTCATTTAATCCCACTATTATAATATTTAATTTAAATATATATTATTTATTTATTTATTTATTTGCAACCATAACATCTTTACATATTAAACAAAATAATAATATAGGTAGGTATATATACATAAAAATATTTATATGAAAATTTAACAATGTTGCAGCACTCCCAAAAAGCAAGCTTGTGCTGGGAGAGCCAGTTCTTAAAAGAATTTATATAAGATTTAGTACTCTAGAAGTAAATGATAATTAAAAAATATAGATTACATAAAATAACAGTAAAAAGAGACTTAATTAGACTTAGAACAAATATATAAAGATCATGAAAAATAGTAAAAACAATAT
>JAIPRM010001425.1:0-38242 GCA_025469315.1 Stegophylla sp. TES_Ste_2020
TCTTCAGTAAAACGATTCTGAACGAAGGAAATTAATAATATAAGAAAAAAAAATGTCCAAAATTTTTTTTCACCAAAATCTTTTTTATAAGATTTTCTATCTATGTTAAAATTTTCATAAAATTCTGATCAAAAAATGATGGTTTTCGAGTCGTTTTTGTCAAATTTTGGGTAGTTTTTTCCAAAAAAAACATTGAAGAATTGAGAAATTCAAAAAATGACCTCACTAAAGTACAATCTAGAGGCGAATCGAGTGTCAAAAAGTTATTGATCGAAACTTTTGGACAAGTATTTCTATATGAAAAGTTGTACACAGAAAAAAAAAAGAAAAAAAAGAAATAAACATCATTGTAAAAACACTAGCTTCTTCACTTCGTTCAGAATCTAAAATTTAAAAAGTATATGGTCAATATTTTATGTAAAACACTAATAGTAGAAGTTTACCAGTGCTTATATTTCATTTTTGGCTGGCCGGAGTCGGCGTTATAAAAAAGTTGATGCGAATGCACACCCTTAAAACCCTCCCACTTCATAAAAAAAAAAAAAATACGCTTGTGATGCCTGGTAATAAAATTGTCACGCTCAATAACGAACGTGTATATTACGATGGTAACAACATTTTCTCTGATACATCACAAAAGTGCGTGTGTACACTACACTGTACGAACGAGATAGTTCATAAAGTATTCAAATGATAAACACAGAAATATGTTTTGTCTAGACGACTACCCTTAAATTCGCTAGTTATTTTTAAAATACAATACAAATATTTGTTCGTCGTCACAAAGAGGTGGCGCGGCGGTGAGGTTATTTTCATTCGCGGGAATTCAGTTCGCTGCCCGAGTAGAGGTACAATGAGTAATGCAGTCAGCAGTATTTATATTTGAAAAACTTATATTCGAGAAAACACACAGTGTTTCCGAGTTTATTTACTAATTTATAACTATTTACCATTCGTACATTTCTGCGTATAATATTTAATTATTGTTGGAATGTTGCAGATATTAAACAAATTTAAAATTTCAAGTATTTAATCATAAATTACAAAAAATTTGTTTTCGTCACACCACATAAAGTCCTAATCAAATTTATAATTAAAAGTCTCCTTTTTACATTAAATACGTTTATTGTATTTTTCTCGTAATCTTTAAGTATTTTCTTTATTTTTATTTTAATAACACATTTCTAGTGTATTTTGTATGTAACACAATGACGTCATAGAATTAGTAAAAAAAAAAAAAAAAAATAAGTTTTCGAATAACATCAACTTGTAAAATAGTGATTTGTTGAATGAAAATGTATAGCAATAATAATTCGTTTTGTCTGGAACTATTTTTTATACTTGGACTTTTTTGCTTCTTAGTTAAACAACGATAACAAAAAAAAAAGACGAAAATTCTCACATTTGGAATTGCAAATAAAAAAGTTTCCACATAATAAAAGTAAAACATAAACTTTTAAAGGACAAAATTCCTATTCTTTCTGTAAGAAGAACAAAAAAAAACACTAAGTAAATTATTTGTTATAAGGCCATTTCACAAATTGCCAGTGACGAAAAATTACGTGACAATTGTGACGGTACAATCGCTTTATTGGGATCAAAGTAAAATTCTGAAATACAAACATATTTACCTGTCTGCATAAATGTTAAGTAAAGCACGAGTTTAAATTTTAATTTTAATATTAAACAATCAATTCAATAATGACATCCTGGAGAGATGGAGACTCGTGAATTAAAAAAATAAAAATATTATTCGTTTTAATTTTGCCTTACAATGAATTAAGCTTTTATACCATCTTTTACTCAAACCATTTGTTTGATTTGTTGAATTTTTGTTTCAGTCGATAAAATTTCTGGATAAAATGTTTTGCTGAAATGAAATGGGTTGTAAAATATTTATAATTTATGTGTATTTATTTCTAGTGTATTATTAACATTCGGTTATTATTACGTTTTTAGTATTGATATAAAGAAAAAAGAAAATATATAAATGTTACGATTATGATAAAAGTTACGCGACAAAACATACTTTGTTACAGAACATTTGGAACAAACATGAATTTAATTTATTTTTGATGATATTTACCAATACATTTGCTACCTCGATCGAAATCCATCAGCGAATTCTTATCAAGCGTAATAAAAATACTATTATTGATGATTCAGATTAGAAAATTAATCGAGTCCTCTATGAATAAATTATAATGTATGGTTTGTAGTGTTAGTGGTAAAATTGAGCAAAGTGAACGCACAGGAATAGGATACATTTTAGACCCTTATATACGAACTTAATAATACATTAATAACCACCAATGTTGGGTTAGTTGCTTTTAAGAAGTAATAAAATTATTCTACTTGTTACTCTTACATGCATGTAATTCAATAAATTTACTCGTTACTCAAATAAAATTGTAATGAAATTATATCAGCTTAAAGCTCATAAGTAACTATGTTACTTTTATGTTAAAATACAGAAAGTAAATGACGGATATGCTGGGGCAATACCAATATCGAGACTTGAATCCCGGTATACCGAAAGGTTATTTAGGGAGGCCATAGTTGAATGATAGAGTTAGACTAAAGACAAAACCAATTTTAATTAATTTCACAGAAAAATCGGTAAAATTAAAAATATTTAAAGTTATTGTTAATTAAAAAATAATTGTTTGTTTAAATATTTGTGAAATGTTGAAACTCGTAGCGCGGTTATGTTAAGAAAATTTCTTATGCAAAATAATTTCGTCGTTACATAGAAAACAATTATTGTAATGAAATTACATAATGCATTACTTTTCGTAACATCACTACCCAACACTGATAACGTCGTAGTAGTGATACGATCGTAGGTATTAATTTCCGAAAAATTAGGATAAACTATTTTACACTCCACGATAACCCTGTAAGTAATAATTTGTAGATCATTCGATCGATCAAGACCGTTTGAATCCATTGCTCTTCTTGATCTATGTAGTAATCTATGTATTATCTACTAAAATATTTTTCAATTACAGTACCACGAACACCATTCGATTAGGATCGACGTTAATTTCATCTCGACGGAATGTGAAAATGCTTATAGCATAATTAAATTCTGAACAAGATAGTGTTTTTACAATGATGTTTATTTTTTTTTTTCTGTATACACTTTTTCGTATAGATCTACTGGTCCAAAAGTTTCGATCAGTAACTTTTTGAAACCGAATTTTCCTCTAATTGTTACCTTAAACAGATCATTTTTTCGAATTTCTCAATTCTTCAATTTTTTTTTTTTTTTTGATTTTGGAAAAACTACCCAACATTTGACAAAAACGACTCAGAAACCATCATTTTTTGATCCGAACTTTATGAAAATTTAAACATAGATAGAAAATTATAAAAATAAGATTTAAGCGCAAGAAAATTTTGAAAATGTGAAAAAAAAATTTTGGACATTTTTCTAACACTTTTCTTAATTTATTTTTTTTTTCCTTTATATATTAGATAAAAAAAAAGTAAAGTAAAGTAAAGTAAACTAAAGTAAAATAAAGCAAAATAAATTAAAGTAAAGTAAAATATATACTTCGCACCACGGATATTCTTCGCTCTTCGGGTCAGATACTTTTGGTAAGTATGTTGAAAATGACGACTATTATTGTTCTTTATATTATTAATTTCTTTCGTTCAGAATCGTCTTATTGAAGAAATGATTTATCGTTTCTTTAAAATTTAATACACCCACCAAGAGCTTCACACCCGAGATGCGAAGAATACTCGTCATGCGAAGAACACCCATCGTGCGAAGTATGTCCGGCTTTTTTATTCTGTCACCGATACATTTTAATATGAGATTTATTTGTTAGCAGATATCACGATTTAAATTTTTTCGTCGTAAACGAAATATTGACTCACTCTGAATTATTAGCACTTACAAAGGAAAAATTCGGAAACAGTTTGTGATTTACAATACTCTTATGACAGGTGTTTTACGAATAAATATTTGAATAATTTCGAAAATTTACGAAGTATGCGCATAAATATCTGTTTCATCAATGGGAGTAGTTAATTGTTGGACAAAGTGGAATTTCATTATTTCGAATCAGAACGGCAGCAGCTATGATGATATATTAAAAGGATCGTGTGAATCGAGGGATTTCTGCCAAGTGTGTGATGTAGAAATCGCGCGCACATGGTGTGCAGTTCGATCGATTTAGATCGAAATAAATATATTATGCGTGTGAATAGAAAGGGAAATTATTTTTAGACGTGGTCGCGTAGACGTATTTTTACCACATAGAAAATTCAAATTTCTCCACGTTTAAAAGGACGTCATCGAGAAACGCCAATTTGCCGTACGGAAAATTGTAAGTAAATAAATTGAAAATAGAAAAAGGACGTAAGTCGCAACTCGGGGAATTCTTCGCTCCTCGAGTGGAATACTCTCTTCTGGGTGTATTGAATTTTAAAGAAACGATAAATCATGAGAAAAGAAAAGTAAAAAATAAAAAATTTTACGAGAAAAAAAAGTGTTAGAAAAATTTTTCTCATATTATTGTCTACCTATATTTACATTTTCATAAAGTTTGGATCAACAAAAAAGATAGTTTCTGTCAAATTTCGGGAAGCTGTTCCCAATTTTCGAGAAAACCAAAGAGAATTTCGAATAAAAGAGGTGATTCGAAAAATCGCTGAACAAGTATTTCTTCACGAAAACGCGTACAAAAAAAAAAAAAAAAAAAAGAAGAAGAAAATTGGAGAAAAAAAGGAAAAATGAAATCATTGCAAAAACACTAGCTTTTTCGTTCCGCTCAGAATGTTGTTTACTCCTGAAAACGTATATGCTCCTGTTTTAACACAATATACACGTGCCATTACGTGTCGCGCGGATAATATACAGTCGCGTACCGCTGGCGAATAATAATTTCTCTAACGCATTTTTACTGCCGACAGTTCTTTTTCATTTTGAACGGTATTTCTCCGACAAGACGTTGGCACCCTCTCGCCACGGCCAAATATATAATACATATACATACATATTATAAGAATTCCACTCAGCGTGCTAAGTAATCGCCACAGCCGCCGTTCGCGAACAATTCTTTGCGTCTACCTACGTACATAGGTACACCATATTATCGCGTAGCTAGCTCGTACCCAGAAAAATATTTCGGTGGGACACCCTCGTTCACCCCGCGCACTGGATACGCCACTGATATATTAAGTGACCGCGTCTATGTCTTTGAGGGGGAGGGGAAATATATAATAATAATAATAATAATAAATCGTATACGTCCTTATACACACACACACACGTTCTTCGTACGTCCTCACGATTTTAGACCGAAGCGAATGCACGTCTCGTACGCGGTGTACTGTAGCACGAAGACTTGGAACGTTGACGTCGTCGTCGAGTTTTATTCACAAAATTTCGTTATATTATTATTATTATTTATAGACCCACGCGCGATTGACGGGCAGTAACAACAGTTTACGGTGGTGAAAAGAAGGGGTTCGACTTCGAGAGGGGTGATGAGTTCGGGCGAGAGTTTTCGAACCACGAAAATTACGTACAGTTTGATCGTTGATCGTTTGAAAAATTGAATCCGAAAATAGATTTCGTTTAAACGTGTTTGTCCGTTGATTAAATTAAATTTTAATCAAACGAATTCCGTTGCTTAAGTCGCGAACATAATAATATCATTAATTTTTTACGTTTATATTTATTAGACATGTAAACGTTATTAATTTTTTGCGTCATTCGAACTTTAAACATTATTCACTTTTTGCGTTTAACGCAATTGTAATTTTAAACATTATTAATATAATACTGCATTAACCCTATTAATAAAAATCACATTTTCAAAATTCTCTTGCACCAAAACATTTTTCATATTATTGTTTATTTATATTTAAATTTTCATAAAATTAGGATTAAAAAAATATAATTTCCTATAGACGTTTTTATCAAATTTTGGCCAGTTTTTCCAAATTTTGAAAAATCTATTGAGAAGTTTGAAAAATAACTTCTTAAAAGTATTATCTAGAGACGAATTGTGATTTAAAATGTTGTTGGTTGAAACTTTTGGACAAATATTTTCACTGTGGAAATACTAGCGTCTTAGTTTTACTCAGACTATCAACAAAATATTATATAATCGTTACGCGTTATCATTGTTTTCAAAAATACATATGAAGTATATTATTATTATAATAGTATTGTTCCACGTATTTTACATTGAAAAACATACTTAGCAGCCTAACACTCTAATTGGTTTAGACGGAAAATTAATTTATACATTTTTAATGTGACGTGAACTCATATAGTATTTGCCAAAATTTACCAAATGTTGGATAATAATAATAAGTCACTGAATACAATTTTTAGTGAGATGTTAGTGGGTTGAAACTCTTTGTTTCAAAGTTTCATTAAATTGATTTAGATACTCCTTTTTATCGCGAATTACATTTTGATGCCTGTTTCGATCAAGTGTCTTGTAAATCGTTGAAAACTTTAGGTTTTGTGAGAAGAATTTGTAGTGGATTTAAATTAGTGACTTCTTTAAAATCAATTATGAGATTCAAATACTTCTCGCGGTATGAACCAAGTTCAACGTAAATTTCTCAACTTTGTATATTAAACATTGATCATCCAACCCATAGTTATTCACCAGTAATGCGCCGATTTGTCTTAAATTATTTAGCTTACAGAAAGCTTAAATTTACTTTGACTTTCTTCAGACATCTTATTGAGGGCGTTAGAGACTCTCCGGAACTATTAGGATTAATTAATTTTAAAGTGCCATCATTTTCATAACTATCACACATAATATTTATTTTCCTTGACAAAATGCAATACTAATTATGCAAAAAGTTCAACTATTTACACCGAATGATGAGTATAGTCGATAAGGTATTATCAACTATTTACTATAACTAATAATATTTTTAAATATTATACAAGTCAACAATGTTGTATTCAACTGGGCATGCCCAGTATTGTAATGACTAATGATAAACAGATAAATAGCAACAATAACAGACCAAAATATGTCACCATCGTATAAAAATATAAAATGATGCTCCCTTAGAAAAAAGTGTTTGGATTCAACACTGGGCTAAAGTAGTATAAGAAAACATTAAATTCCCTATCGATATAGATTATAGTAAATAGAAGGTAAGGATAATTATTATTATACCTCAGAAAACGATTATTAAATAATAGGTACACGATTTAGTAAAAAATAAACGTAGACAAAAATTTCTCTAATCAACGAAGATTCGATGAATTTTATATTTATAAAACTACAACTTAAAAATCAATTTTATATATAATTATTTAAGAAATTAATAGTTTTGAAGTATTTTGTGTTTATAATTAATTATTATTTTTATTATAATTTTAGATAAATAATGTTTATTTTTATGTAGATTGTATTAATGATAATTATCCTTTATCAGGGACTTAGATACATTCATTTTTACTATGTTTACTCTTATTATCTTTACTTGTATTGGTATCGTGGCTCATGATACCACGGTCGCGGTCGTACTGGTACAGTACACTACTCAATATTATTATTAAACCTATTTTATACTACTGTATCGCGTATTGACGTGTTTGACGATTTTGCGATGCGTGACGGGTCGTCTTCGTGTCGTTGTGTCATCGCCGCCGAAGCATTAACCTTAAAAAAAAAAATAAAAAAACGCTAACCGTGAGTCGAATCGACGAACAACGTGTGTATTTTATACGCGCGCGATGCCATATTATTCGAAATGTATTGTATCGAGATCGCTTTTACTACCCTATGCAGTGGAGTATTTAAGAGAGGGGCGATGGGGACAGTTGCCCCCCAATAATTATTTTGATTATAAATAATTTTGTTCAATATGACCTGGTAATACAATACTATAATATACAACTTTTAACTCAATATTTTATCCGTGCTTAGATTTCCAACTTACAATGTGACAAAATTTGAGTAAAATTTATTTTATGAATTTTTTATAACATTTCAATCGTTTAGGATACAAGTACGTGACTTTCTCCTATTGCATTGAATTTAAATCATTTTTAAACTATTTTTCATATACAATGATAGTACCGATTGTTTTATATTTTTTATTAATTTAGCTTGCCAATCAATACATCAAAAATATTTTTAACTGTTCTAGTGCTTAACACCTTAATTTTTTTTCATATTCGGTCTGTACACTATTCAATTAGTTACAATTTTTATATTTTAATCAAAATGGTAAATTTATGGAGATTATTCATTTTTATTTGAGTAAAAGTAAAAATTTCCCGTTCAATATTCGTACAAATTTTTATAATATTTAATTGTTACTAAATTATCGCATTTTTATTTTTACCTCAATCATTAAATATGGAAAATAGCGATGAAATAGTGAACTTTAAACCGTCACTTACAAAAGATATATATTCAAATATATTCTTCAATTTATAAAAAATTTTAGAATATGCAAAATAATTATAACTAAATAGAAAAAAAAAAGACATAGGTATATGAGCATAAACTCTTTTCTAAAGATATGTATATGAGATTCGCCCCTTCCCCTCTGCAAAGCAGTCTAATGAGTTTTCCCGCATGCAGTATCTCTCGTCAATTTTTCTATTATTATTTAATACGGCGGATACGACGACGTTTTAAGACTCGTTTGCGTAGAGACAACACACAACAGATATATTATATTATAAATTAATAAATAAAAATGTTCAATAAAACAAAATAGTAGTTTTTTCAACGTCGTTTTTTTTTTTTTTTTTTTTTTGTTTGTTTATATCTATAAAATAGTTGAATACCGATAGAAACCTGCTAGTTATACATATAATTGAATTGATATTTTTCTTATGACGCCATAACTTGAAAGCGGATGAACCGATCTAATCAATTTTTTCGCCAAATGTTGGCAATAGTGCAAGAAAGGTTTTTACGAAGAAAAACATTATAAAAGTCGTCCGAGTAATGATTCTATCTCAAAGTCGGTAACCGACTAAAGATGAAATAAATGATAATGTAATATATTACTGGACGAAAAAGTTGATACAAATTCGTAAAAAAACACACACACACACACGCGCGCGCGCGTCATTGTAAACGATTGGCTTTGTTCTGAATCCAAAACACTTGCCGACAACAATTTAATATTGAAAACAATCACGTGTATGTGTATAATTCGTTTCTAATTTTAGCTTTTTTTTTGTTTCAGGTATTTATCCATTTGAGTTCAAGCCGTTTTAGACCGATCGGCAAAAACGCTGTAGGACAAAAGGCTCGATGAACCGCATCGTCCGGTTCTGGTATAGGTATTTAATGATTATTATTAATTACGAGTGTTATTACTATACAAAGGTAGGTGAGTTAACGCGTTTTTATAACTAGTTTAAGTCATGTTACACGTAACGAAAGTAATCGAGCCGAGTTCGAGTTGATTTAAAATATAATTGAATTTGAGTTGGTAACCGAGTACCTGTAACAAATTTTCATCACAAATATTATAATCAAGTTTAGTTAAAAGTTTTTAAAGTTCCATTTTCTAACGTAGCCACCCACACAACAACATTTCGAGACAATAACTATATTCCCGTTAAAACTTCTCTAATTTTCGCGAACAGATAATGGCGAATAATAAATTTTGGCACAAAAGTACAGTGCACGCACATTCTCTTTGTACGAAAAAATTGGTAAACGACTATTCAAAAACGATATTAATTTTAAAATAACGACTAAGTCGAGTTCGAATTATTAATTGTAGCAAAATATCAAATTCCTTGACAAATGTTATTTGTTAAACTTATGAGCTTTTCTAGACTCGTAATCAGCCGTAACTAACATATCGATTTTCGACCCTAGTCACGGTAGACCAATTTCAATATTATTATTATTATAATTCGTTTGTATAAACCATGTCGACCGCATCTGCAACTTTATTATAATAGGCGTCGGATTCGGACGGTTTCCGTAAATCGGGCGTAAATCATTTCGGGAGGATGACCCAAAATTTACCCGAATACAGCATAAGCCATTTTTGGAAGATATATTAACTGCGATCGTTAAGTCGGAGATTTATTACAAAAAAAGGAAGTACTTTGCACCTCGGGTATTCTTTACTATAGGTAGCGGAGCTTCAATTTATTCAATACAATTTTACATAAAAATTATAAAGTTTGTTATTATAATAAACAAAAATTATTTTTTATATTTTAGTTTTATATTTCACTATTAACTGAGAAAAGCAAAAAAAAAACATTTTAATGAGAAAAAGAGTGTTAGAAAAAAATGTCCAACATTTTTATCCCACATATTCAACATTTTCTTACTCCAAAATACTTCTCATATTATTGTCTATCTATATTTTAATTTTTAAGAAATTTGGATTAAAAAAGAAAGTTTCCAAGTATTTTTTGTCAAATTTAGGGTAGTTTTCCCAAATTTTGAAAAAAACATTGAAAATTTCTAAAAATTACTCCTTAAAGTACCATCTAAAGGCAAATTGGGGTTTTAAAATTTGCTGATCGAAACTTTTGGATAAATATTTGTATACGAAAACATGTAAGCACAAAAAAAAAGCAAAAAAATTACTATCATTGTAAAAACAAAACACTAGCTTTATCACTCCACTCAGAATCCAAAATGGTTTGTCGAGTTTTATCATTACGTACAAAATCAGTATAAAAAAATTTCAGCAAAATACGTATGATTAACATACTAAAAGGCACTTCAGGGATTTGTCAAAAATTGCGAAAATACTGATTTTTTGATTTCGGTTTGATTTTAGTGATAATTGAACTAGCCTAATCGTCGAATAGGATTTTTGAAAGAAAAAGAAAGGAGTCAAAATGTCGGGACTTGCCATTCATTTTACATACTGAATATTGAAGCACAAAAAAAATAAATATAATATGAGGGGCTGGGGTGACATTTGGCCAGCTACCAAATAAAAATTATTTTTCTCGACAAACCAAAGTCGTCGTAGAAATTCATGCAAATTGCGTACAAAGCATTGGCGGAAAATAAAATGCAAAAGTTTGGAAAGAGGGTTGAGACTGGGGTTAATGTACGACGGACAAAGGGGTATATTTTTTAGTAACATTTTCGGCTTTTTTTTTAGAGCGTATTTCGCGTAGTTTTCCCCATAAATTCGACCAAACCCTACGTAATTTCAAAACTTTCACCCGAACTAAAACCTCCCCTCAAAAATCACACACCGTGATCCTGTCGCAAGAAAGCTACATACTTTATAGTTATTTTTTTCTTTTCAGTTTTCTTTTTACCGGTACGCGTTTGTTTATTCCGTCGACATCTTACGATTTATAACTACACGCGCACACACACACACACACACACATGCGCACTTGTTTATGTGTATAGTATATAATGCTCACGGATACATATTTATTTACATAAACGTCACTCTAAGCTCGCACTACGCGGTCTAATACAAGCGCTCGCGATACTGCGTCATACAATATATTATATATATATAATACAATATAGTTGAGAAAACTACGAACGGCATACCATAAAAGTTAATGCGTTTTAAAACAGGGCAGCGTGGTGTGGTGGGTCAGGACGGTGAAGGATAAGGGAGGGATAGGTGTTGCGAGGTGGGCAGCAATCGCCACAGAATGCAAATCGACTGCGAGCACGTCGTACGAATACTGTACACATACAGGGTGACTTTTTCAAGTAGATAGGTTCGTACCCCTACCCCCATCATTGACACTGTAAAATATGAAAAAAATTTGATTTTTCTTTTGGTCGACCAGTTTTAAAACGCTAATAGGTCTATGTTTTTACACCAAAATAACGTACATAACTTAATTAAGAATATTAAGTTTTATTATTCTGTAAGAATATGATTATTTTTTTTTCGAAAATTGCAATATTTTAGTTTTTCTTTTGTGATCAATAATTATTTAGAGTTTAAATTTGCAAAATAGAGAAGCTGGCGTTACTGTGCCCCGCAAAACATTTATTTCTCGCACTATTCTACTATTTTAAACTTTAAAAACGTTCAGTTATTTTAAGTAATAAAAACCTTTTTTTATTTATTTATTTATTTATTGTATCACGGACATATACAGTCCAATAACATAGTAATTATACTTAATAAATATATTATTTTTGTTTAAAGAAACTATAAATCACGTAGATACATAAACGTTTTGTAAAAACAATATTATTTTTTTTTTTTTTTGTGAAAATTTTTAATAATCGGTGTTTTGAACTGTAAACGAAATAAAATTCAAGTGCATGTGGTTAATGGGGTGACAATGGGACGAGAGTGCTTCAAAAATCGCCAGGTATATATTATATATTATATAATATACACAGTGAATCCTCGTGTGACGAGAAAACGTAGTGTCCATAGCTTGCACCCTGTATACGACCACGCGTTTACACTCTACCCTCGCGCACTGTACACGTGCAGTTTTGTGCGTGCGTGTGAAAATCAATCGTACCTACTTGTTATGCTGTACTTGCAGCAATCGAACGAGTCGAAAATATGGCTGCGAACGAATAATTGACTTCCGAAACTATATTAAAGTAAAAACGTACTAATTGAGTGTCGATAAAAAAAAAAATGTCTTTTAAATGAAAAATGACTGTAACAATTAAGTAAAGTACAATATTAAAATAATTAAATATTTCTAAATTAACATTAATATCAAACTATAATATAGACTATACAAAGAAGCCAAAAAATAGGGAACGAGTACGTGGAATAGAAAGGCTGAACAGGACATCGACTTCACCGTTTATGAGTTTATGTGAAAACATTGAATTATACTGTTTCCTCCTGTTACGTATAAAAAAACAAACAATAAATCATTTTTTCGAGCTTCTGTTTATTCAAGACAATTTTACTTAAAAAATATGAAGTTTGTTATAACATAATATTTATATTTTGCTCGGCCAGTTTTAATTTTGAAGATAAAAAAAAAAATTGATGAGAAGAAATTAGTGCTGGAAAAAATATCCAAATATTTTTTTCCGTATTTTCAAAATTTTTATGCGCCAAAATATTTCTCATATTATTGCCTATCTATATTTAAATTTTCGTAAAGTTTGGATTAAAAAAGATATTTTCCGAGCCTTTTTTGTCAGATTTCAGAAAGTATTTACAAAATTTTAAGAAAACTATTAAGAATTTCGAAAAATGACCTCTTGAAAATATCATTTAGAGACATAGAGTGATTCAAAAAGTTGCTGGTCGAAACTTTTGTTCAAGTAACTCTATATGAAAACGTGAACAAATAAAGAGAAAGAAAAAAATTATAAAAATAAAAAATAAATATCATTGTAAAAACACTTTAGTTTTTTCACTGCACTCAGAATTTAAAATGTAACGATCATCTATGAATAGATAAAAATTGTCAACTTCAAATTATTTGTCTGACATACAAAAAAAAATCGACAACCCTTCATATAGATAACGACGGGCTCAATTTTCCTACAAATTCGCAGCCCTTATCATAATGTTATTATGTTATTACTTATTTTATAGTAGGTATATCGACGGGGATAGCCTTAGCGCGGTGTGCACTTGCGTGTGTCGACCATATTGTTTGTCATTATCGCGTGTGCGGCCGTTTTTCTGACCATATTTGTATCTGCCGAACGAGGAATTCGCACGGTTCAGCATGTTATATTATAATAATAATCGTATGGCAGTGCATCACGCAGAAATTTCAACGAGTGCGATCGATATTATGTCGAAATCAAACGAGATATATTGAAATCACTGTAATTTCAACAATTCGCTCCAAACCGAATAAAAAATCATTCAAGATTCATTCGGATCTGCACCCTTCGAAAAACCAGGATACTAGTCATGAAACTGAAAGCGTCCCGACAAATATCCGGGACGTACAGAAATCCTAGTTTAGGTGACGTAAAGTTCACGTTACACAATAATTATTAGTTTTAAACAGATCATTTTTTTTTCTCTTTTCGTGGTTAATAGTAAAATACAAAATTGACTGAGTTAAAAATAAATTGTTTTTGTTATAAAAAAAAAACTTTATACTTATTAAGTAAATTTGTTTTTCAATATTGAAGCTCTGCTCAGAATTGTCTTATTGAATAAATGATTTATCATTTCTTTAAAATTCAATACACCCACAAGAGTATATTCCATTTGACGATCGAAAAATATCCGAGGTGTGAAGTACGCTTTTTTTAGTCTTTTATCCTGTGCGCGGTCCATGACGGGAAGTTACGTCAATATAATATTGGACACCCTAAATTGATTTTGACCAGAGTTTAACCACCTCTGGTGTGCTAATGGCACGACCCTCTTTTGTATTAA
The DNA here is from genome assembly GCA_025469315.1 of Stegophylla sp. TES_Ste_2020. Classification (NCBI taxonomy): domain Eukaryota; kingdom Metazoa; phylum Arthropoda; class Insecta; order Hemiptera; family Aphididae; genus Stegophylla; species Stegophylla sp. TES_Ste_2020. Next base: position 14,311 of record JAIPRM010001425.1, read on the forward strand.
CCATAAATTGCAGTAAAGTTGTTGAATGCACAATAAACTTGCGAACAAAATAAAACAATTCCTTACACATAACTACGTACATCAGTGTATAATAATGAACGAGTAGTGTATCGGCGGCAACGGTGGCCAGTAAAAATGTTTGCTGACCTGAAATACACTCGTAGACAGCGAGGAGGCGCACGCCCGTATGCCGTACGTTGTAAATAGAAGAGTTTTCAACCTACTGAGATCCATAACCCTTTTTAATACTGTTTTATAAGATCACGCCCCCCCCCCATAAGATTTGTTATATTTAATGTATGATATATATTGTATTATATAAATACATTATGACATTTATTTTCAAGGTTAGGTATTAATTTGATACTAAAATAACCAATAATTTTCTCAAGATTATTGAAGACAGTGTTAATTACACAATAATTCCCGATAGTCACATACCTACCTACAAATAAAAATAATGTAAATAATCAGAAACAACATTTTCATGTTTCGTGTGAAATATTTTCACACCTCCCCTGAAATTTTGTCACGCCTTCCTTGGGGGGGAGGCACGTTGAGAACCCTTTGTATAGTATATTGATAATATAGGCCTGCACGCGTTTTTCTTATCGGGCATTTCCGAAAGAGCTTTGCGCTTTTTTTATACATATATATATATTATTATTTCATTGATTTTTCCACGTGACATTTATCAAACAACAGACTAATAGTACACACGCACATTAATATTCGCTTATGATAAATTTAACACTATATATCACTTATTCTCAAATCCAGGGTTGTCATATTTGAGGATTTACCTCTTTTTATGGATATTTGATTTGTTGGAGACAATTTTGAGGATGTATAATATATTTTGAGGATACCAGGAGTTTTCTCATAAATTATTTAATGTGTAGGACAATATTGCGCGTTTTTGCTAAGTTACAAAATCTTCTAAAATTAATTATTATTTATTATAAATTCGACTTAACTTTTTGACAAAAAATATTTATTATTTTATGTTATCATTTAGTTCATTAAATTGAGTTGAACAACAAATTGAGTTGAAATGCTAAATGATAAAATGTAATTTTATATATGATACTTGATATTAGCAACGACTAACTTTCAGAAATTTCATTCCTACTGTCATGCATTAGAACCTATAAGTTATGTAACTTAACTTATACGATGCTGATTGTTGAGATACCATTAATATACTCGTACATTACATTATGCATTTCGCTTCATAGTTGTCCACAGCTCATATTTCATCATTGGTCCATAAAGCACTAGAAGGTATTTTTTCATTCTATATTATATTATAATAATTTAACTATCAATCTTATTTTCTTATTACTATTATTTTACACGTAAGTAATAAATAACTTTTAACCATGCCGTCAAGCGATGGATATTATGTATATATGTATTCGTGTGTGACACTATATTGATTAATAAAATTTCAGAAATGTTGTTAGAAAAATGTTTTTGGGAACTCTTTGACATAAATTTCGAGATTTATTAAAATTTCATCTAGAAACACTGCTCAAATCGTGGGGTTACCGTATAGCGGCCGAACGATTGAAAATTAAATATTGAAAACGTGAATCCTACTCTATTCTGCATACCGCGAAATAAAACACGATTTATTTACATCAATGCGCGTTTTACGAATTGGTGATCGCATAACTCACGGGGCGTTTCACCGGCTCCAACTAACGTCGTACAATTATGGTGTACTTATCATTAAAAATTCATAATTTTAAATTTAGCGTCCTCGCATATATCCGAACGACCGCGTATTCCAGCAATGAAGAATTGTTGTTCGGTTAACCGTGCTGAAAACGACCGTCAATAAAAAGCGTTTATAGTTGCAAATATGTAGGCGATAAATCATAATAATATATAATAATAGGTGGGTCAGAATGACTTCCAACGATTACAACGAAGAACATTAAATTTGCTCGTCAAAACTATTTGTTCTCGACATATAGTGCTCGCCTTATGGTCATCCAAATGGCTGCACTCGAGTTCAGTTCTAAAACGATAAAATAAATTTTATTTTACCACTGACCATAGTGCATACTCGACATTTCGCATTACGCAGACTACATAGAATATTATTCTGTGTAATAGTACTGCATAATAAACGTTATCCCCGTAATCGTAAGTATATACAATATGTCCCATAAGTCCCGAAATAAACTGGAATGTCCTTTTTTAGAGTATCATTTCTCCTTGTCCTGACAATCTTTAGCCGGGACGAATTTCGTTCCGTTTTTCCGATTCTGAGCGGAGCGAAGAACTAGTGTTTTTATTATGTTGTTAATTTTGTATTTTAATTTATTTATCATTATTATTTTTGACGAAGTTGATTCCGTTTTAATCATGTTAACCTAATAATTGTACACGTACATATTAGAAAAATCGTTGATTTTTTTAATGAAAACAGAAGGGTGAAATAATGAAAAAAACCATAATAAGACCATTAAGATCCGATTTAATCAAAATATTTCTTTACTCAAAAATTATAACGAACACGTCATGATTACCTATTAATACCTATTACTTTTAAGCCATCAAGTTATTGACAGCCGTGAGCGATAATCCAAACATTTAATTCTTCTAACATCATAACGATACAAGACGAAAATAAACACATTAATAGACAATAATTAACAATAACGTTTAAGTATATATGTAATAAGATAATTTTTACAACGCACTCTTTCCTAAAAAATACCATGTAAACCTCGGTTAGAAATGAAAACCCGACAGGCCGATACAACTATTATAATATCCGACACTATTTAGTATTAAGACTTTTTATCCATGATATATAAAAAACCAAATAATTAAAATTAATCAAAGGCAGCTCTATCCTTTACACCGCCAATTTACGGATAAAATTATTATTAATAATTATTAAATATAGTTTTGAATTCGGCACATAATATAACATAATTATTCTATAATTGCAGTAAAATAGATAAAACATAACATGCAATTAATATTTTCAATAATTTTTGACAAAATACTTTTATTTATTTGAACTTTTTGTACCGATTTAAAATGTTTATTTTCAACTTTTAGGGTATGCTACAGTTTCATACCCTGTGAGTGACCCCCTGACTGCGCTTGTGTTTTTTTCGTATCGACTCATCTCTATTATAACTTATGGTCTACGGATGATATATAAATAATAATGCTGTGATGAAGTTTTCTGCGGTCGTGGCTTAAGATTCTGAGTATATCGAAGAAACTAGTGGTTTCACAATGACATTTTTTTTATTTATTTATTTATTTTTTTTTTTGTAAACACAATTCGTAAGTTAAAACTTATCCAAAAGCTTCATTCTGCAACTTTATAGTTAATAAATTCGCTCTAGAGTTAAGTAGTAGTTACGCTAAGCAGTAAATCGTTTTTTGAAATTCTAATATTAGATAGATCCTTACCTAATACACTAAAAATCACGCTAGTCTCCATCTTACCGACGTATCACAGAGCGAATTCGCGTCTAACGTTTATATAATTTGATATAACAATAGCTTTAATATTGGAGTAAATTTTTAAAGCAAAATCTTTATCTGTTTACCTATGTGACTTTATTAAGATATTTTAATTTTCAAGCGAGTTATGCATAACAATTTGAAAATACTTTTGACTTGGTTGAAAATTCAAATAGCGTAGAAAAAAAACCACATATCGACGCAGGTTCACCTTTAGACTTGATAACGGGTGAATTTTCTCTGATAAAAATAAAATAGTGATATAAAATAGATTCTACTGAACGTGAATTCACCGCAGAGTTGGATTGGATAGTCGCGGTCAATCTAAAAATATACTTTCACAAGCCCATTGTACGCTTTTATATGCGCGTCATACGATTTTTTAATGTTTTTCATGTGCTACAAGTTCACAATTTGAGCGGCCCTTCGAGATTTTCTCGAATGTTCTACTACAGGGATTCTCAAACTGTGGAACCCTTGGGGGTACTTGAAATTTTGTAAGAGGTACGAGTTTGGCCAACAATCTTTTAATTAAAAGAAAAAAACTCTAAAATCTAAGGTAATATTTGCGAACTTCAGGCTTAAAACGATACCATATCTAGTCGTTTCATTCGTCATTGATTAAGAGCGACTACCGTTATTCCAAGTAGAGTACCAGACAGTCGAATAATATATAATTATATAGGCGAGACAAGACATTAGAACAGAAATCTCGTGTGATCCCACGATGAAAAACTAATACTTCAGTTCTGGTACTACATTGTTAGACTTCTGGATCTGTATTGGAAAGAAACAAAAAGAACTGTCTATCATTGCTGTCAAATTTCTTATTGGGTGTTTTACTACTTATTTATGTGAAAAATGTTTTTCAAGTTTAACTTATGTTAAAAGTAAATATACGAGAAACAAATTAAATGTTGAAGATGATTTAAGATTGTATTTAACTAAATGAGAATCCATTATTGATCAATAGTGCCACCAGAAACAAGCTCACCCTTCTCACTAACTTCTTTGAAAACAAACAATATTAGTTTTTAAAAATGTTCGTGGATCAGTTTTTAGTAATTTAATCTTAATGAAATAAAAATGTATGTAAGTCTTTAAAAATTTTTTATATATATTTGAGTTGAGTAACTCAGAAGGGGTACCCAAAAAAATGAATTCGTAAAAAAGGGTACAGTGTTCATAAATGTTTGAGAATCCCTGCTCTTCTAGCCTGATTCATCGTAAGTCGGTAAGACGTAGACGAAACATACGGGCGTAACGTTCTCTTATATTATTATTAAATATTATATTAATTTATTATATTAATAAAATGTCTCATTGCCATGTTCAATTATTGTGCCTGAGTGCATCGCAGCATCCATCGCCAGTCCTGCGTCAGTGCTGCCGGTCGTATTCGTCAGTGCGAGTGGCTCGACGTCCGGGACGACGGGGGTGTGCGGCGGCAGTGGCTCGCACGCCAAAGTCGACGCCCGACAGCCGGCGTCGGGCGTGTGCGTGCGCGCGCACCGGCCGCGGGACGTGCATCGCACGCGCATGTCCCCGCCGCTGCCGCCTTGTTTGGGCGAGGTTCTCAGTCATTAGCATGCATTCGGCGACGGCCGACGGCGACACCTATTATTGGTCACCCCGCCGCCGTCGACGTACACGTTTTGTCGCGATTACTTCACTCCATCACTATTTTCTGCCCTCCGAAAGGTAGAGACAGGCACGTAATTTAGAGGAGGGCGACAGGAGCAATCACCCCTCCCCCACCCCCCAAGAAAAAAAAAACCGTAATGTAGTTATTCATAATAAATACAAAAGGGAAGAATTGAATGATAAATTTGAAAGTGTACAAAAGATATATACATAATGCATATAGTTATATAATATTATCAATGACGAAAATCCGGCGTTGGACTTAATTTTCCTCATAGTAGGCATTGATTATTATCAAATAGCCAATAAGTATAACTATTTGTTTTAAGCCCCAAACATTCAAAAAATGTTAAATCGTCCTCCCTAAAATAATATTTTATTTACGTGCCTGAGTAGAGAGAGAGAGAGAGAGAGAGAGAGAAGAAGGAGAGAGAGACACACACACACACACACACACACACACACACACAATATTTTCAAAAAAACAATTCTTTCAGAAAATTAATTTTTCGATTTCTTTATTTTTCATTACGAAATATTATATTACTAGAGCTGTGAATTTAATGCAGTAAAAACCTTAAAAAATTCATTTAAAATAGCAAAAAAAAAGCATTGAAAATGTCGAAAATTATAGTGAAAAATGCACTTAAAATGCCAATAAATGTACTTCGGATTATTTTTAAATGCTCGGAAAATTTTGCATTTTACTTTAGTATGATAATAATAATATTATGCATCTAAAAATTTAAATTTTACCAATGCATCTCTATTAATACTGTATAATCCACATTATACATGTTCTTGAAAATTGACAAATAATACTTGACATTTTTCGGTACGGTTTCTTACGATACAAAATATTAAAATAAATTGTCGTACAAAACGCAGCAGATAACGTTTTCGCTTTTATGATCTGATAATAGGTAGATTTACTTTAGTAATAAAAACGACAACACAAAATGTGTTCTGTTGAATACAACGTCACTACGTCTTATACGTCGAAAACGAATACAACATAATACATGAGACGAAGACAACACGTACGGGTGTGACACGTTCTTCTTCTTAAAATTAGAAAAAAAAAACGTAATTATGTCTAGTACTTTGAACATTTTCCACCGTGACGACAAGCTCGCTACAGTAATTATTGTATACATCCCTCCCCCTCCCCCAAACACAGTTCTTTTGAACTACGTGACCGAACAGTGTATAATAATTACTATCGCGTTATATTGTTATTTTCATGTATACATCGTACCCGTGTGTTGCGAGTACTGATTAGGTATGCATGCACGTAATACGAATAACACATACGCTGCACAATAATTATTATCATGGTAATGTCAATTAGTCGGTCTCCGTATAACGTAAGCTTTCGTCCCCGTTTTTTAAATTCAATATTATTTATTATAATGACTGGTCAGTGGCGTAGCCAAAAAATGAAGAATGTATTGGTTTTACAACAATAAAGTTTTCCCAATTTTTTTTTTTTTTTTTTTAACTCTTCTTCGGATAATAAAACTTTTTTTCAAATTTTTTTTCAAGTGATTTTAAAAATCAGAAATTTCAATTATTTTTTAATTTAAACGATTCATTTTTCAACATTCTCAATACTTTTTTCAAACGTAAGGAAAAAATATCAAAAATTTGAGAAAAATTGGAATATAATGCGTCAACTATATTTTTATAAAATCGGTTTTAGTTGTTCAATCAAAACTTCAATAAAAAGTTATAATACATGTTTATATTTTTGCCAATTAACAACTCTGTAATACAGAATAATTAAGAATTTATTAGAATTTGAAAATATAAGAAATATCTCGTATTTATTGTAAAACCACGTGTTCTAATAACATAATACTACCTGCCCCACGACAATCTGTTTGAAAGTTATAAATAGAGTTGAGATAACTCCTATGAAAAACAGTTAAAGGGCTCAATCAGGAAACCTTTTAATTGCAATATTTGAATCGAGAAAATTAACGGTAGTTTGTTTTAAAAAGTCAGCAATGTGTCTGTATCAATTTTGTGTTAGTATTTCGAGTAAATCACAATAATAATTGAATACAGATAGAAATAAAATACAATGAACCGTTCTATAAATGTGTACCAGATTTAAAATTTAAAAATATATTAGATAAAAACATTTTAAAAAAATAAAAAGGTACCCAAACCTCATATTCTATTATATAACTTTGCTCAAAATTTTACTCTTCCTTTCTCTTCTCTATAATCATACCATATCTTCATTAAATATAATATGATGAATAATGTGACAACAATTAACATTCTTAGAAAACATACATAGCTTTCTACTAAAATGAATTAAACGGTTTTGAATATTTGCTTTGATCAAAGATGGACAGTCGCCTCTCCCTGGTCTCTCTCCCTTTGGCTACGCTCTTTTTACATTTTGTGAAAAACAAATTGAATTTCAATATTTAATTCGTACTTCATAAAATTTTTGGAAGGACGATCTTTTGCTTCGAACGGGAAACATTTATTGCTACTGTTTACCGCTCAAAAACGACAAAAGAACAGAATTTAAAGAAAAAAAAAGAACAGTAAGACTCCGATTAATAGGTCCGCGTGGTAAAAAAGAACACCTCGAACTTTAAACGGGATCGCGTGTCAGGAATATAATTTTATTTAAGTGTTCGCGAATTCGGAGGAGGAGCTCGCAGCTGCATGGCGAAACGCATATATATACAATGTATCCCGAGTCGGATTAAGACGAATAATTATTACTATCGCATCCCAAGGTCTCACGGAGCTAAAACACTTAAAATCCCCGACCCCCACTCTCAACACTCGACTTGACTTTATTACCGTTTTATACGACTACGATAAAGCAGATGAATGTGCTTGGCTAAAATTCTGTGTTAAAAAAAATGTACAATTCCGAAACACTTTTTGGGTATTAAGAGAGCGAGAGAGGGGGGAATAGGGAGAGGGAAAGAGAGAGAGAGAGAATCTCTATTATTTACAAAACATAAATTCGCATCGTGTTAATCCGCGAAATCGTTCACGCCGTTAACTATACTTGACGGAATCGTTCAATCGCGAGAAACGTTTATTTCCTCATGAATTATACATCGACAATAATATGTTGTCACATAATCAAAGTTTGATTGTTTCGAGATCAATGAATCTGCCGTCCACGTGAGAACAACTGACTGTGACACTCTTTTAATATGAATTACACGTGTTTACAAATCATATTCTATGCCGGTCGAAAAGTTTATAATAACAATGGACCAATTTAGAATAAAATGTATCGGCTCGTACCTAGATTCCCGGGAAACATTCGACCCTCTCCAAGTCAATATTATATAATAAATTATATATGTAGGACTTGCATTGTAGGTATATTTATAATTGACTTAAATTAACTTTAAGCTTTATTACGGTGGAGTAGTAGTGACAAGTTAATTTTTACGGGGTACCCCTTGATTTTTTACTCGACTACTGAAAACTTTAGGTATGTACACTATGTATAACTATCGGTAGTCGACAAAGAAAACCCTAAGTGAGTATAAAAAATTAAAAATATATTTATTCTCTTTTAGAATAATGATTCAAACGTAATGGTAGCTTTAATAATAATATCATTCATATAAAAATAGTAAAAATTATTTTATTTCATAAGGACATAGTTTTAATGTTTTAAATTATTTGAAAAAAGTTTCAAAAAAATTGACTAGAACTAAAGTCATTGACACGGCGGAGTCAACAGTGTATAATATAGTGCAGTGATCCGCGAACCCCCAGTGGTCCGTGGGTCAATGTTAGAGGATTCTCGGTTGTGATTGACCAGATGAAAATGGAATTTTTTGAAAAAACGTGCGTTCATATTATTGTAAAAAGGTGTATAAAATTAAAATAAATTATAAAAATAATGTATTTTTAACTATCACGTTCGAATAAAGTTGAAATGTACACATATATTATATACTAAACGCAAGGAATTTCTTCAAACATATCTGTAAAAAATGATTACCCGGTTTAATTTAAGTTTTAACTGGGGGTCCGTGACATAATACTAATTACTAGGAACCACTGCTGCATAGTACATGCATTTGAACTTAAAGTCTTCGCTGATGATTGATTTTTCGATACTAGGGGTTCACTATTTCAGAAATAGCAAGCAAGAAAATACTTGGGAAAATACGCCCCCCCTCCAAAAAAAATAAAAAATAAAACACTCACAGTTAACCTCCCAGATTGTTTGAAAATTACTTAAGGTTAATATCCTTTGATAGGGGGTTGGGGGGGCTTAATCAATAAAAAAACACTTAAACTCCCTAAATTTTTATCCTAATTGCGCCAGTGCCATTCCCCGGTTTACCATCTGCAGGAATCGTGCAATAATAATTTCTTCTTCTCCTCGTTCGAGTACATATTTACATATTGTTATTATATTACTTCTACCGAGAGGCGACGCGCTTCTATTATTGTAATTTTCTCGCATTAATATTCCACCACGCGCGCATTATCGCGGCAACACTCCTTTTTCATATAGTGGTTTTTCGTTTTGCAACGCCGCCGCCGCCGCCGCCGCCGCCGATCGAAATAGATAACAATCGCCTAAATCGCAACACGAATGTCATAAAACAACCGGGGCTCCGGTTTCCCTCCCGTACGCAGCCGTTCTACCGCGGGATGCCGGCAAATCCTATATATATATATATATATATATATATATATCCCCGCGCCCCAATTCCACACCGCCACACCCTCCGGCCGCCGTTGAATAATTGCATTTAATCAGTAATCTAACTTTTAAACTATACACTGCTAATGTTGCCATGGTTATAGACAGCGATACTGTCTGCCGACCTACTGGCGCCATCAATTCGTTCCCCGCGCCTAGTCACCCCTACAATTACTACCACCGTTGTCGTCGTCGACCGTTTCCCCGGACCACTCGCCGCCACCCCATCTGCCGGCGCCGCTGCACACGCGCGTGCGCGGGCGAACAACAAGCATGCGACGACCTTTTGGACTTGTTTTTAACAATCACGTCTAATACATGATACAAAATACCCCTTTGTTTGGTTTCCAAAATGAAAAAAAAAAAAAAAAGCTTGAGACCAAAGAACTTTAAACACATACCGACGCGAAACGCCGACGCCACCAAGCGCGCGAACACACTTTATACGACGCGTCCACTGTGAGACCCACGGGAATTTCCTGAGCACATATATACATTATCCTATGTTTGTGTGTGTGTGTGTGTGTGTAGGCTGTTGCAATGTTTTCGTCCCAAAGGTCCGTATTCACCCCCACACCCTCCCCACCATTATCCATCCCCTTTCTCTCGAGTCGTCCGTCTATCGCTGAGGGTTTTAATATAATAGCTAAAAATACTATCGTAACACGACGAAGATGAAAAAAATAAATAAAACAATGTGTATTACAATATCACGTCTCGAGTACAATGTGCGCATGCATGCAGCTAATACCGAAATGGAAATGTTGTGAAGTCACTGTGTCAACGAGTAAACGTATGCATAAGTAATGATAATAATAACTTTACACGCTCATACATATTATGTACAATGTCACGTGTGGGTGTGAGCGCGCGCGCATGTGTGTATATGTGAGTTTTTCTGGATTGTTATGTATTTTGATCAGCTAAATAAAATAATGTAGAGAACAAATGATAAAATACATATACTTTTTAATCTTATTCCGATCACGTTTTATACTCGTATTTCGTATTAATTTAAATAAACAGTTAAGCAACTGGATACTTACTTTCTCACAAAATAACGAACAACAGAAAGGAGAAAACTTCAAACTTAAATGTTCTAAAAATATATTGATAATTATTATTGTATTGTCCTATACCCGAGAGTACTTAATCAAAAATTAATTCATTTTAACCGTAAATTAGTTTGTTTCGCCCAAAATGCACCCATCTTCCCAAGTCAAACGCTATCTTTAAATCAAAATATCTTGAAACATATTTTAAATATTATTGTCATACAATATTAGTGGTAAAATTTTCCACTTAAAAATATTAAATTTTTAAAATCGGGTATTCAAAAAATATATCCATAGGCTTGTTTAAAACAAAAAAAAAACCACGTTTTCAACAATAAAACCATATTGTTTCCAACCCCAGTTTGAGTGTGTGTGTGTTGACCTTAACGCGATGCGGGTTATGCCGGTGTCGTAGTCGTTATTATCGCCGCGTTGCAGTTTGCAGACCGCTGTGCGGCAGATGTGACGTAACTATTATAATCGAATTTATTACGCATCTAAGTTTAATCACGATTCGAATTATTGTTATAATTATTATTATTATTACTATAACTATTACTATTACGATGGCTAACGAAGTAGCGTCTACTAAAGATTCGATTAAAATCTACGCTACATTTCTCGGCATGACTGCAGATCGCTATTTCGTGTACACGTTGTGACGGGCATAGGGTTTCATCCCAAAGCTCAAACAAGTCACGCGTGTCAATGATAAATTATATGCCTGCCGACAAAATATTTCCAAATATTATATAGATGCGAAACAAAACTATGTAGCATATTTATAATACGTAAACGGTACAACGGTTCCGCCTTTGGAGTTATTTCAATAGGTAATATGATACTGAATTAAGTCGAAAATTATACTAGAACGATCGTGAACCGTGATTTGTTCTGATTTTTCTCTTCAAACCCGAGACAATACCATTTTTTTTTTTTCAATCTCCAATAGCTTTCAAACTGTAAACAATAAACTACTCTATAAAAAAAACGTACCTACAACCTTAATCAAAGCTGGCGAAATAATGGCTCATATGTAATTAAGTATTTTAGTAAAACAAAAAACTGTCAGAAAAATGTGTTTAACATATTGTTTTTAGCAAATAAAGCAGTTCATAAAATTGGTTTTATTGAGAATAAAAATTATATTAAAATAAAAACTTCCAAATGACAGAGTATATAGTAAATATTTATTTGAAACACTCTTCGGTTAGATAGAGAAAAACTGAAAAATAAAAATACTATATATAAAACAATTAAAGTAAAATATAACTTAAAAAAAAAAACGAGAATAAGTATGAGTGTATGACTGGTAATACCTAAAATATCTAGTTACAGATACTTGACGTGTAGGCAAAAAGAAATCCAATCAACATTTTTTTTGTCTGCTCGTACCGAGTGCATAAAAGTTCGACATCCTTGACCTGAATTATATTTGAACTAATTGATTTTAATTGGGGAAGGGGGGAAATTTCGATGTATTATTTGATTTTATCTAACGTTTTGCCTACACCCAGGAGCCAATATCTTTTAATCCGAGCATATAAACACATACGGGTGAGAAAGCCATCGGTATAATAATCATTATTAAAGAAAAATTTTATGTTCGCATGCTGGAAAATCGAATATAAAGTAATTTTTCGAATAAAGAACCGAATATCTATTTGTTAAGTAATAAATTAAATACACTATCGCGTTACCGCAGAAGAATAAACTGTATACAGTCGTAAAGGTCGTGTCAAGACAAAACAAATATTAAATACTACACTAGACATAAAACTAATAATAATATGTTTAGAGACACGATGGGTTTTACGATATGAACTATATGATACTTAAAACGAAATTAATATTTAAGTTACGCGGTTCTTCGAAAAATACAAAAAAATATCAATGAATTTTCTATGTTTGTAGTGGATATAATTAAACTTAAAAAAGAAAATGTATCATAGTATATTCAAAGTATCAACAACTGGGTGCTAATTTTTTCCCCACTCTGTTTTAATTTTTAACATTTTTATTAATAAATAAATAAAAATTAATAAGAAAAAAAATATGGCTTGTGTAATTTTTTTTTTATTTATAATTCGACATAATTGTTCATACTTTAGATATCGATAATGGGTTTTCGTATTTATAACAACAGCGGATATTAAAACAACGTTTTTTCGTACGGATAAGTCGCATTTTTAAATGTGAAACGACGTGAGTGTTGAAGAGTAAATAATTAAATAATACTGCGCACCGAAGAAAAATTCGATTGAAAGATAGGGGAATGACATGGAGGAAATTTAAAAGAACAGCGAGTTATTAAAAATCTGCTTTGGTCGAAATAATATTGTCGAACATTGATCCGGACGCAAACACCGTGTAATTTATATATTTATGTACAGTAGAAATTTTTTATAATGACGTTCAAAACATTCTCGAAACTTGGTCTTTATAAACAGTAATCATTATATTATAACGAATATCTATACATAACGAATCATTTTTTTAAAAATATTTCTAAACTTACTGTAATATTATAAAAACATATTTTGAAACCTATGTCCTGTGTATTATTATACTTAAACTTGTATCACAGAATAGTAACGAAATAGAAAATAATAAAATAGATATTGAAAAATATGAAATGTTTTTCATAACAATAATTGATAAATCTTATTAGAGGAAAAAAATGTAATGGAAAATCTGTACTTGTTTAAATTGACCGAGAACAAATGCGCAATTTTCGTAAGAATCGTATAAATCATTGGCAAAACTTTGAAAATGTTTTTGGGGGAGCTAATATGTATTTTTGATTGATTTAGCCCCCAGAAAGGCATTATCCTTCAGTAATTCTCAAAATTTCTGGGGGGGCTATAAGTAGTTTTGAGGGGGCTTAGCCCCCTCAAGTCCCCCTCTAATTGCGCCTATGGTATAAATATAACGGCAAAATAAACTATAAAAATTAGCATATTAATTTGGGCTGGATTAAAAACCGACGTGAAATTTGCATTCAGTGTCTTAAAATATGCATATTTTCACAGGATCGTATAAATTTTAATTTAGCAGTAATTGTTTTATAAAAAAACTGAATTATTAACGTCTGGAACCGATTTGATCGATAACGTAATAAACGATTTGTACCAAATTTATTTGCTTGTTAGACGTTCGAAAATGATGTGAAGTAACTTGTGATATAACTCTTCGATTCACGATAAACTCGTGTTAAAAAAAGGAGCTCTGTAGTACGAGCACGAAGTTAGCGGAAATACAAATGTCGGTTAGGTTAGGTTAGGTTACAAATTATATAATGTAGAATCTAGAACTAAAAAATAAACGAACGTTGTCTGAATATAGTCTGTTTAGTGGAACGTAGTCTGTTTGAGCGAATCTACCAAAACACTGAAGCAAATTTTCAGAATGTAAACTATGAAATACATAACGTTTTCTTTTGTTTCTTTTTTTTTTTTTTTTTTTTTTTTTTTGTCTACCTACAAAATATTTCCAATTATAACGGTCTTAGATATCCAATTATAGGAAAAGAAGAAACTGTATAAAATTTTAATAAAAATAAAAAACTCGATGTTTCCGCGGTAAATGGGTAGTTATGTCTAGGGCTCGGAAGTTATGGCAGATAAAAAAACAAAATAAGCATACAAATATGCACAAAAAAAAAAAAAAAATGATAAAAGTACAAAAAAATTTATAAATATTCAAAATACTTAATGCTTATTCAAAATTACAAAAAAAAAATAAAAGTTCATTTAATATGATATAACCCTTTAACTTTTCTCTTTAGACCTTAGATAGACACTACCATTTTTTTTTCTTAATTGTTTTAACCGTTTTAATCGTAACCGCCATTTCGTCATTGCATTTTGAGAAATCTATTAAAGAATTTCGAAAAATAATGACCTCTCAAAAATGTCATCTAGAGGCAAATTCTGATTCAAAACGTTGCTGGTCGCAACTTTTGGATAAGTATTAGTAAACGAAAAAGTTTTCCCAGAAAAATAAAAAATAATAAATACCATTATAAAACTCCATTCAGAATGTACAATGTAGGTTTTATTTGAAATTTTATTGAACGACGTTTTTGAAAACAATTGTAATTATTTGAAAATAAATACAATAATTTCACTAAGAAACGTACGTTCCTACTAAACTGGTCTTAATCAGAAAAAAAAAATGAATACAAATTCCTTATAACTATTTCTTGTGATTCGACTCAATAATGTTTTATAATCGTTATTCATATTAGAAAATGTCGTTTTTAATCTAGGAAAATTCTACTTTTTTCTTTTCCCGAGAAGCGGGAGAGCACCGACACAAAAACATCGAAATCGTCGCTACGCGAGTCGGTTTAGAGAACGAAAACATGTTTTCTCGTTAAAATTTAATTCGGCCCCGCTGCGAGGTAGATGACGAATTCGATCGCGTCTCGCCAAGTCTCGCCGGCGCCGGTACTGTTTTCGCCCCGTAATTTCGCGCTGAAAACTATTATAATACGAATACGAAATACAATCGCAGAACGCGCGCGGCGGCGGCGGCGGCGCCGGCCGTTGCGCGACGACAAACGAGCAAAGCGAAAATTGGATTTTAATCGAATGTTACTGTCGTCGTCTGTCTCGTACATTGTAGTACGCATTACATTATTATTTTTATTATTACATATTATTTAATGTTTCGCGGACGTCCGGAGATTTATTGAGAGTTTTGTTTTTTTTTTTTATATATAATTGCGGCGGACACGGGCGAGGGGTCGATATCAACGCGAAGACGTCGAGAGACACTGGAGACAGACATTGGAGCGGGAGATTTTATGGCCACAGACAATTTAAAAAATTAAATAACTATTAAACGCGCAGTACGAAATAAAAATATTTAATATAGATCGTTTATACACACACACACGCGCGTATGCAGTATATACCGAACGCCCCGAGAGTAAATATTTATTTTCATCCGTAGTCGCGCGATTTTATACAAATATTTTCTTTTGTGTTAAACGTTATTTTTTTTGGGGCCTCTTTGTTTTTTTGGTTTCACCGCCACGCCGCGGTAATGAATGACTTTGTTTACACACAATAATGTTCCCATAACTCGGTGTAATTATGACGAAATACTCGCGAATTAAAAATATGTATTATTGATGTTCGGGAAATTCGAGAACGGCTTTTATTTAATTGCGCCTTCAGTACCGCCGCCACCGCCACCACAGCCTCAGACGTTTTACGCGATATAATATTTTGTCCGGAGGGTTTGATCAGTTTTCGCGAGAAAAAATTATCAAACCGTAATCGTCATTATTGCTATTGTTATAATTATTATTTCAAGAGGAATTATTGCCGAAACTTTGTAATTAATATTTATCGATCATCGCTCGCAAACGATGTAAATAATCAAAATGTCAATACGCGCGCACAGTAATATTAATATTAATATAGGTAAGTGACTAATGTTTCTAATGCATACAAGGCTGTGCCTGAGGAGGGTCCATGGGATCCGAACCCTCCCCAAAATTTCTTGCATAACATTTTAAAACTATTTTTGTTGCCAATATGCATAATATATTTCAAAGTTATAAGTTATAAGGTGCAGGGGCAGTGGGTTAGGGAAAACTTGAGACGACAGTGTCTCTCTAATAACACTACATTGCTAAAAAAAATGTTGTTATCATTTTATAAGATATTAAATACTATTACAATTAGTATTTGTGTAAAACTACATTAAATATATTTTTATCATAGCCTCATGCTATTTTTTTTTCGGATATAGTTTTTCTAATCAAAAACATTTCGGATCAGTAGTCGCATATTATTTAGGTCGAAAATTTTGTTGGTGCAGTATTTTACAGAGTTAATTTTTTTAAGTTCTCTATAATTTTTCCAAAAATAAAGAAAAACTACAGAAAATCTGAGCAAAATTGATAAAATATGCCCCCTTGAAATTTAGAAAAATTGACAACAACCTGATAATAAACATAATTTAACAAAAAAAATTAATCTTTTTGGACCATTCCCAAAATGTATTTTTAGTTACGGCCTTGAATGCATAGTTTATATTCGCGTGTAGAGCGATTTGAATGTGTGACGCGTGTGAACGACAACTCGTTATGGGACTCGTTTGAATCGACGAAACGATATAATATTATTAGTTAGGACATATTTAATTTATGATGATTATCAGTGGGGAACGGATACGGAATAGAAAACTTTTTTTGTAATCAAAGCTCTCTTGAAAAAGCGAAATATTTTTAAATGCTCTCCCAAATGGTATACTACTAATTGTAAAGTGTATAACTTTAAAACTAAATAGAAAGCGTATGTATAATAAGCGTTCTTAAAGCTGGGCTGGCTTTTAATACCTCATGAGTCAAATGTTCTATCAATTCTTCTTGAATCTAAAAATTTACTGTTTTAATAGTCACAAAGGGATTTACGATAGATCTTCTTGGGACAAAATATCTCCAAAACATCTAGAAAAACTACAATTACAGCTAAGCCATGGCACGCATTGTTCAGCAAAGCATGTGTAATTCAGTTTTTATTTTTCTTCAATATTTAGGTTTCAATGTAAATATAATATATATTATTCTCGACATCACACTGTCACCTAAGACTAGCTGTCCGCGCTCCTGCCGCCCAAAATATATCCATCACTCCTCACAACTTCATCGCCACCCTCTAGTAGGCGGTATTTCCTCCCTTTGAGAACCACTGGTATAGAAATCGATTATAACGATATCGGTCTTAAAGACGAACCGAATTTAACAACCTAAAACTTGAAGTCCCGGTACTGTACCAGTAATTTATACCGGGGAATTAAATGCACGCTTAAAATGCAGTAAATATAATTCAAATATGTAAATTAAATGAACGACGTGTACAAATAATTGTAAAACATGCGTCAGTCCAGTATACGGGATTTATCCTAGAGACGGGGTGGGTTCTGCGCGAGTGAGCAAAGAAAAAAAAAGGTCATCAGTTACTCATTAAATCTGTATGAAATGAAATACTGAGATATAATGATCCCTTTTTTGTTTCTTTCTGTGAAGTATACACTACTGGAATCAGTATGAGATCACTGGGGAGGGTTGAACCCTCAAAGAGTCATTGTATTTCCGACGGTGCCATTTCCGACACGTTCTGTTTCCGACAATTTTTAAGAACCGGTAATTTAAAATCAGATAATCGAGTGTCTGTCTAAAAGCTATTTCAAAACAAACTTTGGGAGTTCAAATAGATAGTTTATAACAAGTGGTTATCGAAGTGAAAAAACGCGTTTAAAAAATCATGCCTATCGGTGATAAGATATATCGTCATCCAGGATAAATCTAAACTAATCATAAACATTTTCATACTAAAAAAGTTCATAAATAAGTAACAAAAACAAAACCAAAAATCTTATTCATAATATACAATCATTTATGATTGAGACATATTTTTAATCAATCGACAGTATGACCCGCGAATCCGCAACGTCCAATACAACAATATTGATGTCAATACAGTGTATAAAATATTAATAAAATTGTAAAAGTTTAATAATTATTATAAAAGAAACTAGGCATGTTAATATTTTAATAGATATATATATATAGATCATAGTCCAACTTTTGAATGTAATTTAAATGTTTTCAGCATCTATTAAATAATTTAATATAATTATTATTATATTCTTAAAATTTGTCTAATATATTATTTGTATCTATATCTCTTTTTAAATACATTTTTTTTTTTTTTTTTGTTTTTCATGAGGCACTCCAAGTTCAAATCTACTTAATATATAAACGTTATGCACAGCTTCATCATAAAGTACTTTTACTCGTATAAAAATGTTCAATGTATTTTTTTAAACTGTTTTATTAAATTTGTTATGTCCTCCTTCTACTTTATTGGTTTTTCTGTAACACTGGGTTATCCGGTTTGAAATTACCGGCTTAAAAAAATCATCAGAAACTGCCCCGTCGAAAATAGCATGTAGCCAACCCTCAAAAACGATCGCTTACGCGTGGGCCTAATCAAAACGCATCATAATTTCATAGTTACAAATACAATTTTTACTTAAGTATGCATTTCTACTCGTATAAAAACGAAGTATGCGAAAAAATGCTAGATACATTTTTAAATATATCCATTTTGTGTTATGAAGTATATATTTTATGCATTACTCACGTTTTTCTAGAACCATTCTAGACAAATGTGAAAAAATCTATAGAAGACCTCTGCCCAAAATATTACATTTATCATGTACTATTTATTAAAGTACATACTTCAATTTTATTACCATAGACTATAGAGGAACCTACATTTGACCTTTTTTTACCCCTTATACGAACTTACATATTTTATTACATTTTATACGACTACATTCGCCCCACTCAATGACTATATTATACTGTTTACCGAAATTTACCCACTATACCGTCTGAACCTACATTTTTGTGTGCATGATAAATGCTAAATGTGTACTATAAAATCATGAAATGTGTCACTAATTTGTGACTTATTTTATATTGATTTAATTGATAACAAATTACGATTTCTAAATATCTTTTTGCTAGAATATCTATTAAAGTACCTATGTATAAAGTGTGGCTAATTGCTAATATAATCATAATTTTAATTTGTACATAACTGTTAAATGAAAAATTAGTGACTGAAATTTAGACTTCTGACCTCCAAAATTAAAATGACACTAAACAAATAAAGGGATTTGATAAAAAATTGTTTCGAACAATAATTCATAAAATGATGCAAAGAAAAAAAGCGTAATAATATAAAACTATACCTCATGCATGTATGATTAATAAATCAATTAATAATGTATAATTAATTAAGGTATATTTCATCAAATCATTTCACTGACATGGAGATTTAATATTATGATTTCTTTGTTGAAATTAAATTTATTTAAAGTAGTTGTACACGGACTTATTAGAACAAGGAAAACTGTCCAAAGTAATGTTATTTAACAAACAATGATGAAAGATATTTACAAATAGATTAAAGGAAGAGGTTAAAATCCATAATATGATTGGTTCTTTGTGATAATCTTGTTTTTATCTCCAAAATTGATTTTCGAGTAAGAAATATACGTATACTTTTCTAAAATAATGATTCGAAAAGAAGCTGTAAGTTGGAATAAATGATTAATAATAATAACACAAAAAAAAAATAAAAACGTTGGAAGGAAGTGATGAAAAAAAAGTGAAAAAAGAAAGTCCTCTCCCCCGCAAGAAAGAAAAACGACTCGAAACTCAACGCAGCTCGCACGTGTCGTCCTGGACTGCGATAGATAGATAGATACGCGAGTGAAACGATGAATTTACGACATCATACGTATTGCTATACAACACCCGACACTACAGTCTGATGACGCGCGCCACACCGGTGATAAATATTTAGCGAGCAATACCGTAATGGACTTAACGCTTGCATTTATGCATGCGTAAACACATCTAGTGTGTGTATATAGATTAGAATACACGTTTATATTTTAATCTTTTCACGTCTTCCGTGAAGTAATTCAACAACATTTCGACTGCGTATTTGCTTTTGTGCATTCGTTTCTTTTTGTGATATATTTATTCGTTCGGTATTCATAACCGTCGACCTACGTAACGTAACAACATAGGTCATTATTATAGTAATATTAACCCTTGTTTTCTTCACCACGAGTCTCGAAACGATTCTATCGATAATGCAAATATGTAATTACAACTTAAGTACACCACGACGACGTCGTATAAAACAACCATGGTCTGCGTGCGTCAAACTAACGTAAATATAACGAATAGTTTATAGGAATACGTTATCAGATAACACGGTAGGTACGTAAAAATAATGACATACTGTTAACTGGGGGGAAAGGATTTTTAAGAACACGTAAACGCATATTATACTATATTTGTCGGGAAAAAACTGTTCGAAATGCGACGAGAAACGTGCGAGATTAATAACATTCTCGTTAAATAACAACAATTTTACTTAACGTTATCTGAGTAGACCCGAAGCAGCTAATGTTTTACAATGATACTAGTATTTATTTTTTTATTTTTTTTTTTGTATACATGTTTTTGTATAGAAATACTTACCCAAAAGTTTCGACCGGCAACTTTTTGAATTACACTTCGCCTTTAGATGTTACTTTTGAGAGGTGATTTTTCAGAATTTTTAATAGTTTACTCAAAATAATGGAAAAATTTTCTCAAAATTTGACAAAAGAGACTAGGAATCTATTTATTTTTTTAACCTAAACTTTATGAAAATTTAAATAAAGTTAAACAATAATACGAGAAACATTTTGGCGCAAGAACATTTTTTCTAACACTTTTATTTTCTCACCAAAAAATGATTTTTTACTTTTATCAGTTAATATTGAAATTTAAAACTGGCAAATTTGTTTTGAATAAACTGAAGTTCCGCTCAGAATCGTCTTATGAAAGAAATGATTGATCGTTTCTTTAAAATTCAATTCACCCCCTCCCCCGATTATCCCCCTCGAGAAGTGAAGAATACCCAAGATACGAAGTACGTCCTTTTATTTAACATTATTTTGTATATTTATAATTTTTTAACGTGTACTTGGCGTGTTACTTGTATTAAATTTAGAAACTTACCTATTTTAGATTTATACAAAATCAAATTTAAAAAAAAATTCTTGACACAACAAATTCGATAGAAACAAAAAAGAAAATACAAATTTTCTTCCAGATTAGGAACTAAAAGTGTTAAGAGGTTTTGACTGGTTAGGATTTCATTCAAATTCTAACTTTAAAAATTGTATGTATGTTTTAAAATGTTACTTGAAAAAAACTCACAAATAATATAATAATTCAAAAAGTAGATTTATCTCAAAAGTGATCAAATTTATTTTGTGAAATTTTCCCGTCAGTAACTCACACTGCTGTCGATAATAGGTGAAAAGGTTAAAATATATTCAATATAAGTAGTTGTTAAGTTATGATTAAATAACTAAAAACTATTTAATGGAGCGGGATATTTAAAAATTTCGAGGTATGTAGTTTTTTCCTGTTTTTAAGAACATTGAAAAATAAGTACCATCCCATCTAAATTCTCGACTGGAAATCTACGCTACACGTGGTGTGTTTTCGAGAAAAAATGAACATCAAAGCAAAACCATTGGCTTTTTTGCCCCATTACAAATCTCAAATCAAGTAGAAGGGACTGGACAGGCGTGGAGAAAACGTCCGTATTTCGAGGTAGTTTTTCCCTGTTTTTAAGAACATTAGTAAATGAGTACTGTCCCAACTAAATTATCCACCGGAAATCTACGCTACACGTAGTGGTGATCCAAACTCTTTTTCGAAAAAAACGTCAATGCAAAATCACTACCTTTTCCAGTTTCAGATCTCCAATCAAATATTAGGGACTGGACTGCCGTGGAGACAACCGTCCGTATTGTCCTGCAGCAGGCATTATAATCACCCCCCCCCACCCTCGTTTTATACACAGGTATATATAATACGCGTTTGGCGTCGAAAGGAGAGGTGATGGGGTCATCGAGGCGCGAGCGAGTATTACTAGCGAAATTAATAGCCAACAGTTGGAAATAATATCGTCGTCGCGTCATTTTGCCGCCACCCCCGCGAGTCCGCGACGTGGTAATAAGTATACACTGCTGTTGGTACACAGAAGGCCGTGGATCGCACGCATAATCACCACGAGTGTACACAACGCGATGATGAATAGAAGACGGGCTAGGCAGGTCGTATACATAGGTAGTATACGTATATATTATTATCATTGTTATATGATGGGCTTCAGTCATTGTGTGCACAGTGTACACCGACACGACGGTGCGGGGCGTAGATAAGGCGTTATTACTATAACCGCTATTATTATTATTATTATTATTATTATGCTCGCCGACGATCTTATCGTTGTCATCGCCGTCGGAGTGGCTTCTGCAGTGTCAAAATGTTGTTATTATCATGTGATACGCGTGATGGAGCGTCACGTATTACGAACCTGAACCCGCCGCCCCACTAAGTAACTACAAACTATCTACGACCACACACACTTGAACCCGAGTTAAAGGAACTTAAACTCGAATTTCGAAACCTATTTGAATCGATCTTATCGCTTAATGTTTTTATTTTTTTGAACTCTTGTCATTGTCATCGTTGAGCTTTAAATTTTTTATTTTTAAATTTTTTGTTGAATTTCCATTTTTTTTTCTTGTAAGATCAAAATACATAGAACAAAAATAAGGCAATCATTTCAAAACACATCTCATGCAAAAAAAAAATAAAAAATTAATAGTGGATTCTACCCATGAAAAAGCGAAGAAATATAAATAATACAACATTTTCTTAGACCCTGGTAAATTTAATCTAACAAAAATAATATATTTTAATTCAATGACTTTAATAGTATCCCGGCAATGTGTATCAGGTACGCTATTTATAATATTATATTATATACGTGATATAAATTTTAACGGGTTAATAAACTAAAATAACTAATTGATATATCATTATAATTTATGACAATGTATAGTAATTATGACATATTAAACATTTTTCAATAAAATAAAATGTACCTGCACACATTAAAAATTAATATGAGCTTAATTATTGCTTTCGGTTTTTGAAAATTTTAATCAGTCAATATCAAAAACAGATAAAATCAGAATGAACGTAAACAAATAGGTATTTTAATTTATAATACTCACTGTGTCTTGTGCAATATAAAAATGTATTATTTAAATGTATTTCTAAATGTTTAACATAATGTCTTAATCTATTGTTTTAATAATATGATTGACTTGTTTTAACTATAAAATATTTCATTTTCGTGTTTACAAATATTTAAAACTGTTTTAAACATTATATTGAAAAAAATATATATAAATAAATATTTTTGAAACGAAAAATGAAAAAATGTATGTATTAATTATAGAACTATTAGATTCTGAACAAAGTGAAGAAGCTAGTGTTTTTACAATGATGTTTATTTTTTTTTTTTATTTTTTTTTTTTTTTCTGTTAACACTTTTTCGTATAG
>JAIPRM010001426.1:0-12145 GCA_025469315.1 Stegophylla sp. TES_Ste_2020
TTTTAAAGTTTTTTAGGGCATTTTTTTAGTGCATTTTTTGATGTTAAAGCATTTATTTAAAGCATTAAATCGTATTTTTTTAAGGCATTTTTCTTGTTTTTTAGAGCATTTAAATCCGTTCCCTAGTGATAACTATGCTAGGCAAAAGTATTCGGCTTACCCGTTTGCTACGGCAGCAGATGACTGTCGGACGGTCGGAATGATCGCTGTGACACGAAACGGCACTCGACCCGACGGTTTTATACCTCGTGACACGGTCTTCCGCTGGACACGAGAGGCGTCTAGAAGACGCCGCCGGTTTCGTGCAGTACGTCCCGTGGTGCCGCACATAGTGTAATACGGGGTTGATAAATTCAATAACGTTCGGCAGACAACGTCGGAGCGTTAGCAGACAACTCAATTTATAAAAATATATAATCATCATGGATAATTCACGAGTATCGACGAAAACTTAATAAACAACAGTGGTCGTCGCGAAATTACAATTGAATAATATCGTGGCGTGAAGCTGTGTTAATGTATACAATGTATAAAATATCCTTGTGATCAGGCGCGGATCCAAGGGGGTGGCCCAGGGGCGATCGCCCCCCCCCACCTCCGTAGACTCTGATGAATGCTAGGATGTTTTTAAAAAATTGCGGAAAAGCTGACATATTTCGCACTATGGGTATTCTTCACACCACCTCGGGTTGAATACCTTTTGGTGGATGTGTTGAATTTTAAAGAAATGATAAATAATTTCTTCAATACATCGATTCGATTCTGTACAGGCTACGGTACAGAAAGATCCGACGATTTATGACCGCGAATACCCGATTTCAGCTCTTCGGAATTATTTTTTTATAATCTTTGGTAAAAAAAAAACGTACGAAATCATGTATCTCGAATTGTGCACGATTCCGTATGCTGATAATGACCGTACGGAATCGTGCTGTACCCGTGCAATCTACTTACAGGCTACAGTACATTGAAATAGCTACAATTATTATTTTTTTTTTTCAAATACCCATTACACTATGACCTTTTTAGACTGATTTACTCAAACTCGCTTCACCTTTCCTAATAACTGCGCTTTATGCGTGGGTGCTCACTGTTCAGTGTTCATATACAGTAAACCAAAAGGTTTGTTAGATTTACGAGCGACTTAGTTCCTCGGCCGCCGAAAGTTTGCAATCAAACCGTCGTCGACCATTGTCGTTTCACCCGAAAGTCAACAAAAAGTTTTCGAGACACACCGTGTAGCGATCCGATGACTGACGGTACGTGTCGATCTCTTGCGCATCAGTTCCTAGCTGCAAATAATGAAAAACTTCCAACCCAGCCCCAAAATTGTTCCAATAGACGATATTTTATTTATTCTAAAATATAAATATATGATGATAATACGTAACGTTTTAAGAGGTGTAAGCTGTAAGCACAACACTTGTGTAGTATATTTTGAGTTTGTATTTTTTTCTTCAAATTTTAAGTATGATAAATAACGTTGTGTAACCATAGAAATAATTTTTTGAATTAGAATAACGAATACAATTGTTTAAATACCATGATTAACAATATTAACAACATTCACTATAATAATATATGAGATTTGATTTTTCTGTTTAAGTAATACTAATTAAAACGACATAAATTCAGTTACGTTATTCATATTATTGAAAAATTTTAAATAAAATATTAGAAAAGTAACCATTATTTTAAATTATAATACTAAATAAAATAAAACATATCCTTTAATAGGATATAATAAACACCGGCCGATGTATTCGAGAATGATGACTGATGAGAAAAGAAGGGTCCCAGCAGCAAATTTTTGGCATCCTTATCAGAAACGCAACTACTTGTTATCATGTTTCGATGTTTTGAATAGCTATGGCCACCTGGAAAGCCACTGATTCCACACCAGTTACCATCTAGTTTCCTACGTCGATAGGATCATGACAAAATAGTGATTTTTCAAAATTGTCATATATCTATAGGATATGGATTACGACGTATCAAGTACCCAGTACAGCATATCTCTGTTTTCAAGTTGTTTATCTTGTTAATCCCAAAATACCCCACACACATAATTTTACCACAAGGACCCTTCAGCACAATTTCCCCCTCCCCGTTTTAAAAACGTCTATGGGTACAATTATTGTGATGCCTCAACTCGACTCGGTGTTAAGATTCGGACTCAACTCGGTTAGGATTCGGAAATACGATGACCAGCGGCCGATTTAACGTCGTCGGTATAAATTGTAATCGAGATATTCATCTCTAATGTATACGAGTACGGTCAGTGGATGGAAGTCCTTTGGTATGGATATGGAGGGGGCTGGGGCTTTAGATTTTACAATCCACAGAGGCCGTTGAATGGTGGCTTTGTGTGGAGGGGAAGGGGAAGGAATTACATGTGGCAGGTAGTAGGTACCCACTTGCTTACCTACGCGTAATCCTGGTGGACACCACACCGTGTCGAGTCATCAGTGTCCGCTGCAGCCGGAACGTTGTCACGCGATTTCACAACGAATTCTCGTACCGACAAAAATTACAATTTTCGCAAAATAAATTTGGCGTATTTTTCAATAATATTAATAAGGTTTTGCTTATAATATAATATTATATGTACCTATTACATAATATGCATCATTCGAAACCATAATTAAACATAATTTTGTGTTCATTGCTTATTACAAAATAATTAACAAACAAAGCCGTATAAATAATGTCCCAGAATTATCTATGCCACCATTTCTTAGACTTTCCATTAATATTATATATATATATATATATACATAACTGCTAAAAGAGTACTAATATTACATTGATAATATTGATTCTTTGGATGTTTAAGGAAGTGAAAACATCAACATATAGAAATTATCAGTAGTTTTGTAGTTTTTCATGTAGTAGCTATTAAAAAAAAAGAAAATAGGACAATTATCCTGTGAACAAAATAAAAAATACATGTAATAAAATGATACGAGTATATACTACACTATCTATTGATTATAAATAAAATTATGGCAAAATTAATCATTTACATGAATAATGAAATGGATATGGATCAATCTGTTATTAAATAACAATAACTATGAAACATACTCAATAAATAACTGACAATTATTGTCGTGTAACAGTTGTTATAACTGAAACTTCACTCAGAACTGTTTGATTGAAGAAATGATTTTTTTTTTTTTTTCATTCAATACCCACCCTAGGAGCAAAGAACGCCCATAGTGTGAAGTATATCCGGCTTTTTCGATACGTAATACTCAAATTCTTTATACATTAATAAAAGTTAGATAAGTTAAGTAGTTTGGTATTTTTATATTAACGAAATTAAACGTGAAATATCATTGTTTTATTAAACCGCATTTTTACTTTTACAGAGAACTTTTTTCAATAGGTAAAACTTGAATGCGTTCAAGGAAGATAGAAGATGAGAATCGTTGTTACATTGTTTCACGTTATGCGTACGGCGTGGCATCCAGAAAAACGAGAAACATTTTTGTCGACGCAACTTCAACGCAGTCACATAAATCGTTAATGAAAAAGTTTCGGTCGTCCCGTGCATTGTTTTTTTTTTTTTTTTTTTTTTTTTTTTTTTTTTATTACCAGAGCAATAGTTTCCACAAATTTAACTCCCGGTGTAATGCGTAAACGAAATAAATTACGGTTTTCTTTGTTTTTCTATTTTCATCCGCCCATTATGACGTTCTATATTTACATCCTCTAACAAATATATTATGTATTCATGTGTTGTTGTAGTCGGTATTTATACTTCGTGTTTACACGTACATTATTATCGTATCTGAGTCTAGACGACGATAATATTGTGTTAGCTTACATTATTTTTATTTTCGCCAAATCGTTGCAAACGAAATCGTTCGTCGACGTGTGACAACGGCGTGGATAGCTATTATTACCATAACCGAATTAAGGGGGGGGGAGTCTAGCCGAGGCTTCAGCCCCGGGTTCCACCCGAGTATAAAAGTGACAAGGGCCCATACAGTTTTAGACTGAATCACATTTTTCCGTGATTTTCGTATAGAAATACTTGTCCAAAACTTACGATCAATAACTTTTTAAATGACAATTTGATTATGGATGGTACTTTTGAAAAGTCTTTTTCTCAATAGGCTCAATTGGTTTCTCAAAATTTGGCAAATATAACACGAAAATTGAAAGAAGGCCTTAGAAAACTACCCGATTTTATTTTTAACGTGATGAAAATTTAAATATAGATAAACAATAATATAAAAAATATTTTGGCGCAAGAAAATTTACAAAATTTGAAAGAAGTCTGAAAATTTTTTTCAACTCTTCTCTTTTTTCTAATCAAAATTTGTTTTTTTCCTCTTCTCAGTGAATATTTTAAGTTGTACTTAACGTAAATGAAGTGCTAAGAGAGAGGGCTTCAAGTAAAGCAAGAAAATAAATGTATTTAATAAAATAATTTTTGTTTTATACTAATATATTACCTTTTTTTTTTTTTTGTTGTTGTTGTCGGCATGTTAATAAATTTAAAACTCATCACTAAACTTTGTATTATTATGGATTATTATTTATATTAATTTGGCAATCTCGACTTTTATTATACTACAAATTGTAATACTCTTATAGGTGTAAATTAGTTAGAAAAATGTATTTTTTGCGAGCGAAGCATGAGGATTTTCAAAGAATTTTTTATCAAAAGAGCCCATATATAATTTCCGCTCCGGCACTTAATCCGGCCTTGATTATTACAATTATTAACTTCACTCTCTTTAAGATTAACTATAATTCGTATAAATTATGTTTATATAAAATGTAAAAAATACTCAGCACTCGGTGCGTGCACTCGAATTTATATTATATTATTTGAAATTATTATACTACGATCCAGTTGTAACGATTACAGTTAACTTATCTTTTATGTGAAGCTCGGTAGAATATCTTGTGGTGAACAGGAACAACAGGAATGTGTACCCACTGCAGTCCCGGATTATAACCTGCCTACTAAATAGTCTGAAACATTTGGCTCGAATAATAATTATTCGTCCCTCTTCGTTTGCTGTTGAGTACTTTCTTATTTCAGTTAAAGAAATTTTCCACGAATAGTTATGGATACCGTGATTAACATATTTAGTGCTGATAACAAGCCAAGAAATACAGATAAGTATCATTCATTTTTTTTTTTTTTTTTTTTGTCTCATTCATTTTTGTTTTTTCCTTTTATTTATTAGATGAAAAAAAAGTAAAATAAAATATAGACAAGAAAACTGGACATAATTCGCACCACCGATATTCTTCGCTCTTCGGATCAGATACTTGGTGAATGTGTTGAGAATGACAACTATTATTGTTGATTGTATTATTATGTTCAAAATCGTCTTATTGAAGAAATAATTTATCGTTTTTTTAAAATTCTACACACCCATCAAGAGGAGCGAACCATATCCGTGGTGCGAAATGACTGGCTTTCTTGTCTTTTTTTTAATCATGTTGATCATTGTTGATGTAACGTGAAAACCGGTGAATACTTATTTTGTAAACGACCCGAGTTTAAACATAATACAAGAGAAAAGTGCTCTGTAAATATATTCTATCATTAATTATAAATCTGAACTTGTTGCACTTAAACTTACATCTTCATGTGTCTTTTACAGTTTTTTCTAAAAAAATGTCCGGGTATCAATATCCAATTAAAACAGTTTTTGACATTAAAATGTACTCCATAATTTTCTATTTTATATTCTGAATGAAGTGAAGAAGCTAGTGTTTTTACAATGATGTTTATTTCTTTTTTTTCTTTTTTTTTTTTCTGTGTACAGCTTTTTGTATAGAAATACTTGTCCAAAAGTTTTGATCAATAACTTTTTGAAACCCGATTCGCCTCTTGATTGTACTTTACAGAGGTCATTTTTTTAATTTCTCAATTCTTCAATGTTTTTTTTGGAAAAAACTACCCAAAATTTGTCAAAAACGACTCGAAAACCATAATTTTTTGATCAGAATTTTATAAAAACTTAAACATAGATATAAAATTCTATAAAAAAGATTTTGACGCAAGAAAATTTTAAAAATGAGAAAAAAATTTTTGGACATTTTTCGAACATTTTTTTTTGTTTCTTATATTATTAATTTCCTTCGTTCAAAAATCGTTTTACTGAAGAAATGATTTATCGTTTCTTTAAAATTTAATACGCCCGTCAAGAGAATACCACCCGTCGTGCGAAATACACCCATCGTGCGAAGTATGTCCGAAGTATTCACATATATTTATTTAAAATTTGGATTTTGACTGTTTCCAATAAAAACGTTGAATTTTGAATGCTAAACTCGGAAAAAATGTACATTTACCATTAATATTCAACTCATTTATGTAACATTTATTGCTGTAAAAAACGTGTACTTCCTTGTTATCGTGTCGTTATAGGTAGTATTGGAGAAAACTTTTTTTTCAACATTGGGACACGGAGGAAACTTTGAAACTCAACGAATAATAAAGTTTCTAGCCCGTACACGAAGAGATAACATTGGAAATAAATCTCGGATTACTTCTAAGTGATTGAACGGAGTCCTGTTTAATTATTTCTTCACATTTATTTTACGAATTGAGTTTAAACACACGTGGATCACGATTTCGCGTGTAGTCACACAATTTCTTTTCATAATTCGTTGTAATTTTGTAAATTATTATATCCAAACGACTAATATAATTGTAAAAGTCTACACAAAAAAAAAATGAATGTGTTGTTTCATTCAAGACATAATATGCAAATATGTTATTCTTGTTTTGACACTACTATATCCTAGGCGTACCGTCAAATTGGTGTGCACAAATCAAAGAAAATTATAAAATTCAAGTGTAAAAAAAAAAAAAAAAAAAAAAAGATTAAAAACTGTATGAAAAGAACAATCCTACGATGGTAGAATGTAATAATCATTTAAAATTAAGCAACTTCATATTTATTTTCAAAATATATTAAAAAGTAAAAAATTTTGATTGTCTTTTATTTGATATTTTATAAAATATAAACAAGCACGCACATTTTTTCTTTTGGGAGACTACTCATACAACTTCCAACTGAAGAAATTTGATATTGACAATCCGAAAATATACGTGGGGGAGGGGGATTCAATTTAATAGCATCGACCCACAGATCCCGCCGTTCAATAAATTATAAAAAAAAAAAAACAAAAAAAGTCAAAATCTTTCCAATAGTCATGTCCGTTTATTGTAGATTATAATTTTTTTATATGTATATGAATATTATTACATAATATATAATAATTGTGTACTATATAATATTATTATCGTTTAAACACATTAAATATTATATACTTATCGAATTAGATATCACATAAGTACTAACGTGCACAATTTTTAGAAAAAAAAAATATATATGTAAAATGACGTGTCACTTGCGTCATTGTAATAAAATGTGTATAAACCAGTGACGAGAGCAAAGCTCCAAAGGTCTTTTTCGTGTTTCGTTTCGGACTAAAGTATTATGAGATAATTTTATTGAAATGAAAATGTACGACGATAAAACTATAATAATTATGTAGACAATAAATTTAAAAGTATTATTACATTCAAATATATACGTTTATGATAATAATGATGATAATAATAATAATAATAATAATAATAAAAATATTACAAAATAAGTCTAACGCGTTTTTTTTTTTTTTTTTTCACCTAATGTAGTGTGTCATACCGTTATGATTCATAAATACAATTATTATTATTATATTTGTACAAATAATATTTATCGACCAAAAATGTTGTTTACAAGATATAAAAAAAAACGAGACGGCCAAGGGGAAGCGAACGAGGACGAAAAATTGTATGGGTAGATGCGTAAATCGTATTGAAAAAAACAAAAAAGAATTACGAGGTTGTATTCTTATCGAATTTAGTGGAAATACGGGTTATCTGAGAACTAGCGTTTTGCTGCAATATTATTTTCACTAATTATAATATGAGTAATAATAATTATTGGAAACCGATACATTATAGGAATATACGATGTTACGAAACGTAATAAAACGCACCTCTAGAAAATACAAACGGCACAACTAAAAAAACACACTTGAAAAAATTAATTTTGAAAATTTCGAGAATTGAATTTTTTTGAGTTGTGCCGTTTGTATTCTATGGTTGTGTGATATGTGCGTATCCCGAGAATACAAATGGCACAAATCAAAAAATGTCTGAAATGTTCCCGAAATTTTGATTAATTTTTTGAGATATATTTTTTTTTCTTTTAGTTATACCGTTTTTATTCTAGAGGTGTAATATAATAAATCGTATTTTCGTCTAAACGGTATTGGCGATATTGAACGAGTGTTTTTTCAGTCCAACTGGAACGTATTTCCCATCCTTAGAAAAAACCCTTGAGCGACCTCACCCTCCGAATTAACAGCATCCCTCGAATCCTAATATTTTAATGTTTTTTTTTTTTTAATGCGTACTGCGAACGAGACGGGAAATAACTTGTGAAAAAAAATTGAAATTCTTCAAAATTAAATGCGTGGTAAATTTTTTTCAAAAAGAGAATACTTAAGTCCCTATCGGCATTGGTTACGGTAAGAGTGGGGGGGAGGGTTGTTTATAGTTTCACGAGGGTTACATGAAATATCGTCTCGATTTTGAGCTCTATATACGAATAATAATAATAACGATTGCTTTTCGGGTTTGTTTAATTATTAATAATATGTACAAATCGAAACAAACGCATAGTGCGCACGCGCGTTTCCTGCACGAGGCACTATCGCGATTTCACTGTGAGCAAATAAGTTTTAATGACCATTGGGTTGAGGAAAATCTCCGACAACGGCGTGTCCACCAGTTCCGGTCCTTGGGACGATCGCGGTTTGCCGTTGTGGTTCCACCGGTAACGGTCCAGGTCCTGTTTAGCCAGGTTCGCGCTCAGCGTCAGTTCCTTGAACTCCGTAATGTTCCAATTCGGAAACAGCCACTGAAACAGAACATTTTAAAGAAAAGATAAATAATTTCTTCAATAAAATGATTCTAAGCGGAGCTTCAGTTAATATACAATAGGAAATAGTTTAATGTTAGTATGTTTTCACGATTGTTATTTAGTAGCAAAAAAAAAAAAAAAAAAAAAAACCATGTTCAATTCAGTCAATTCGTGTCAATGATTCAATTTTTATAATAAGTACGAGTATCAACAATTGGTCGAAATCCCACCAGATTAACAAGAATAATTCGTTTTTGTATGATTATACACTGATCTTACTTACTCCTGCTCAGCACTTAGAACTATATCGTACTCGGTGTCGAAAAATACAATAAGATGGTGAAAAAAACATCACCAATTGTGAATGTTCCATAAACCAGAATTATATTTTGTCTATACTTTTTCTACATGATAAATCATATTTATTATTCATCTTACATGTTCTAAGAAACAATTTTCTATTTTTCGATATCAAAATTTTAAGTCTACAATAAAGTCAATAATTAAGTATATTTAAGCTAAATACAATTGCCAAACAATAAAACAGTATTCACCAAACGGACGGACTGCGAGTAGAGATAAATAAAAAAATTTTATTGCTGATTTGAGTTTGAATTTAAAGAGAAAATATTATTTATAAACCCGAGCATTTTAAAAGCTTAACAACAC
This sequence comes from Stegophylla sp. TES_Ste_2020, assembly GCA_025469315.1. Taxonomy (NCBI): domain Eukaryota; kingdom Metazoa; phylum Arthropoda; class Insecta; order Hemiptera; family Aphididae; genus Stegophylla; species Stegophylla sp. TES_Ste_2020. The sequence continues at coordinate 9,627 of JAIPRM010001426.1, forward strand.
ATATTTCATTAATACGCCTACACTGTAGGGACAAAGAAAAAAGATAAAAACGAGATCTTTTACGGGCACATTTACCTAAGGCGAGAGACGAGCTCCATTAATCATACAGTTGGATGAAATTGCGTGCAACGAGCGACTGAAAGACATATTATGACATATTTAAGGAAAAATCCAAAGCTCCGGTTTACTCTAATCGGTCTGGGCGACTTTGTAAAAGATTAATATAATACTGTTGACAGAGTTTAAAAAAACGTTATTATTATTTTGAATAATTATTACAATAAAATCGTTAAAATATATTAGGTACCTAATTCGTAAGGGATATTTTGTCAGTTATTAAACGATTTAATGCAGTTAGTGCAAAAATAAAAATAAATCTTATGTAGAATCACGTATAATTGCTTAGTATTTTTCAGTGTTCCGAGTTTGTCGACAATACGAAAATGAAAAATTTTCACCCGGTGAGCGCATAGTTATTAATTCGGAAACGTAGTAGAAGTGGTCCGCAATGAGGAAATTAATGCCATAAAACGTGTAATAAAATACTATAGTGATATTATTACGGTTCGAGTACATATTATCCTGCTACTGTTTATATCTTGGGAGATTGTAAACTCCCCTAAATGAAATGGTGTACATTTCCCTGATATTAAACTCCCCTAAAAATTATTTTGCTTCTGTAGCGTTCATAATGATGTGTAAACTCCCCTAAAAAAAGGTATTCGATTTTTGTCAATTGCAAAGTAACTAGCGTTTGATTAGTTTAGTGGTTAACATAATGATCGATTTTTCTTGTGGAATTAAAATCGAATTTTGATATCGATTGATAAATTATTAAAATAGATGTTCAATAACTGATATCAATGCTATGATTAACATTACATTCCAGTTATTTTTCGATAGGATTAAATTATATTAAATATCTATGTCTAATTGTAATACAATAATTTGTTGATCGTTAGATTTGATAAGCAATTATGAACTTTGAACACTAATATAATAACTTATTGGTTACTTTAATATAAAATAATAATCGCTATAAATTGCTATAATTTCTGATAATAATCGAATAAACATTTTTAGTGGAATCTACTAAGAAATAAAATTCGTAGCAAAATTATTTTAGAGGAGTTTACATAATATAAGTAACACAATAACGAAACCTTTTTAGAAGAGTTTACATATGAGTAATAAACATAGGCACAATCAGAGGGGGACTTGAGGGGTCTAAGCCCCTTCAAAACTACTCATAACCACCCCAGAATTTTTGAGAATTACATAAGGTTAATGCCTTTTTGGGAGGCTAAATCAATCAAATAAACATATTAGCCCCTCCAAAAATGTTTTTCAAGTTGCGCTAATGGTAATAAAGTAGCGAAACCTTTTTAGGGGAGTTAACTATTTGATAAGAAAAAAGAAGATAAGAATTTTCATTTTTAGGGGAATTTACCTAAATTTAGGGGAGTTTACACATATGCCCGTTTATCTTGTAGACAACTTAAACAAAAAATTTATTTTTTACGAAGTTTGTAATTCCGAGCCGTATCCGCTAGTATTTATTTCGTTCGACGACTGTACACTAACGTGGATCAAGGACTGCGAGGACAAAAAAGTTGCCAAAAGAAATTCTTGGCTTCTCATTCAATAATAAAAAAAAATCAAAAAAAAAATCGGAGATTGTAAAAGTCGGCTCTCAACTTCTAAACCCCAAACTCTTAACGACAACACGCGCACTACGTCTCTCACTATATATACTAGTCTTAACCTGCGATAACGTCATTTTTATCGTTTTTTACCAAAACGATGAGTCGTCGTTTCCAGGTCCCGATTTACACGATTTGACATATTACCATTGATTCAATAGTATAGAAATGAAGTGTTCAGAGTGGTAAAATAAGATAACATTTATCGTCCCCCTCCCCCCCATACCAGACACCACCCACAATCGCTGTACAAAAATAATTTATTCTTTGTACAAGTTCAATCGATTTTATTTTAGTTTTTTTTTTTTTGCTTTTATTCACTAACAATTCATCATCAATAAAAAGTACAGTGTAAACAAGAAAGACGGACTTACTTTGCACCACGGGTATTATACGCTTCTCGGGTCAGATACCCTTCGTGGGCATGTTAAATTTTATAGAAATCATTTCTTCAATAATACGATTCTGAGCTAAGTATGTAAATAATATAAAGAACAATAATAGTCGTCATTTTCAATACGCCCACCAAAGATATCTGACCCGATGAGCAAAGAATACCCACGGGTGTATGTCCGGCTTTCTTGTTTCTACTTTACTTTATTCGTCTATGCTTTACTTCTTTAATAAAAGAAAAAGAAACAAACTGATAAAAAAAAAGTGTAGGAAAAAATTTCCCAAATTTATTTTAGTTTAAAAAAAAAAAAAGCCGGACATACTTCGCACGATGGGTGTACTTCGCACGACGGGTGGTATTCTCTTGACGGGCGTATTAAATTTTAAAGAAACGATAAATCATTTCTTCAGTAAAACGATTCT
>JAIPRM010001426.1:23638-38228 GCA_025469315.1 Stegophylla sp. TES_Ste_2020
TTATTTTCAATCTATGTTTAAATTTTCATATAGTTCGGATCAAAAAATGATGGTTTCCGAGTCGTTTTTGTCAAATTTTGGGTAGTTTTTTCAAAAAAAAAAAAAAAAATTTAAGAATTGAGGAATTCAAAAAACAACCTCTCTAAAGTACAATCTAGAGGCAAACCTGGTTTCAAAAAGTTACTGATCGAAACATTTGGACAAGTATTTCCATACGAAAAGTCGTACACAGAAAAAAAATTTAAAAAAAATAAACATCATTGTAAAAACACTAGCTTCTTCACTTCGTTCAGAATCTAAAATATAATTGTGCCAAGTAAATCCAACATCCGATGTGCGGCGCATAATGCATAATAATATGTACTTCAACTCGATACATTCGACTCGTATTATTATCCAGAAACTCTAAAGTTCAGACCGTATATTAAATTGTTTACAAACTTAAACCAATTTTCTGAACTACACGAGAAATGCGAATTATTTTGGAACCGTATATATAATACTTGAACAACTTTTTATCGAATATACACTATTATATACGTATAATCCATTTTAACAACTAAATTTCACGTGTGCGTAGAGAACTATCAGGTATTATATCTGCATAGTATACCTAATAGTTATATTACCCATATAATAATATTATATTCCTCGACAAAACTAGTTATCACAAGAACTTAACGACAACAGCTATTCTCTTTGGAATCTAAGTTAGTTCATTTTTAATTTTAACGTTTTTAAAAGACCTCTACTCTTATTTTTATTAATTTCGTACTTATTGGCGCTTTAATAACTATATGGAGTATACATTTTTATAAACTTTAAGTTTTAGAGCGAAGCGCAGACGTGTAATTTTATGAATGTAAAAAAGTGTGTACTTCGCACCTTGGGGTGTTCTTCGCACTTCGGGTAGGATACTCTTGACGGGTACGACGATAAATCATTTCTTCTTCAATGAAACGAATCTGAGCGGACAATGGATAACAATTGGAAAAACTATTCAGAATTTTGAAAAATGACCTCTTCAAAGTACCATCCTGAGGCAAATTCTGATTCAAAAAATTACTGATCGAAACTTTTGGTCAAGTATTTTAATAGAAAAAAGTGTTTACAGAGGAAGAAAAAAATAATAAACATCATTGTAAGTACAGTAGCTTCTCGTCTCGTTCAGAATCTAAAATTCTAAAACGAATGCGCACAAATCTGGGCTCAACTTAGTGGTTGCGGTATTTTCATTAAAAAATAAATAAAAATATTTTCTCGCCGCCAAACTAAAATTGCGTCTATCGATTATCACCTCAACTCAGGAGGCAAAAGACTCCTCCACTGCCCCCCCCCCCGTAATCAGCGACCCTGTGAATAGCCATAATTTGTTTTACCGAAAATACATATAAAGGTATATAATACCCAGTCGAGATACTTCTATAAGTTCAAATTTCAAAATAAAATATCAAATATTTACTATAGAATAAATATTCACCCCGCGCAACTATATTTAGGAAAGAGGCCTAACTATACTTTTGCCTCTCAAAGGTTCCGGCATCCCTGTTATGTCTCCCAACGCATTTTGTTTTTTTAATATTACAGACGTACGTTCAGGTGGACGATAAGAAAATATGAATGGGAAGCGATGGAGATGTGAATGTAGAGGAAAATGACTGGAACAAGCTGCTGGATAGGACGAAAAAAAAACGAATTTAAGCAGTGTTGGAGGAGAAAGAACAACGAAAAACACAATAACGAATAGAGGAATAAAACTAATTGACTAATCCACTGAGCCACTGCAACGAGTTCGTTGGTGGTAGGAAAAACATGAACGACAAAAGAAGACCTGCCACTTCTTTTTGAGAAATCGTCCACGCGGGACGGATTTCAACTCTAACCGACAAACGACTACTTAAGAGCACGTGTGACAGACACGAATGGCTACAACGGTAGGGTTGCCAGATTTCAAAATTAAAAATACGGGACAAACAAAAAATGAATTTTATCCCCCTCCTCCTTCAACAATTGAAGCTTTTTTTAAATAAAAATGTTTCAGTTAATTTCTATATTTCAGTTTTATAATTTTTGAATAATATTTCTACAGAATAGGTGAATAAAAATGTACATTAAATAAAGTATAAACATAAAGTTTTTAAACTTGATAAAATAATAAAAAAAATTAAAACGAAAACAAAAAAAAAATGATTTTGTATTTTTTAGGCAATAGCCATTAATGAATAGGGATGAAATTATAAAAAAAATATCGCATTAGTTTTATGAAAATACGAGTATATTAATTTTACAAAATAATTGATTGTTGAATTTCCTGATTATGGTCAATCATACGTATTTATCAGAACTTCAGAAGAATGGATATATTTTATAATATTCTCAGGTTAGGTTAGGTAATCTAATCAAAAGAGTCAAAGAATTAGTGATTTTTTGGAAAACGGGACATTTAGGTGTCCTGATGAGATTTGTCGGGACAACGGGACCTATAGTTAAAATACGGGACGTTCCCGTATTATACGGGACGTCTGGCAACCCTATACAACGGAGACTTGGCCGTGTTTAGAAGCTGATGACGACGCGACTTCCTCACCTGTAGGCGGCGGTCAAGACGTTTTGCGACCGTGTGATCGCTTCGTCCAGGTACAGCGCGTAGTCGTCGGACACGTGCTGTTTCTCCGTGCCGGTGATGGAGTCGTGGTGTTGCGACTGGGCCACGGCCACGGCCAGCGTGCGCACGTGCTCGTCCAGCTCCCCGCCGCCGCCGTGCAGCACCGAGTGGATCTGCTTCACCGCCTAGTTTTGGGGGCAACGACACCGAATCGTTATACCGACCGAATTCGTCGCGTTCGGATCGACCGCCGCCGGAGACCGCGTGCAGTAGTCATGGCCGGTGTGAGTCTGCCGCTACTATATACGTATACATACATACGCGTACACATATATATATAGTAGCCGGGTGTTACACTTACAGCGGGCGCAAGTTGTGTTCTACGGGGGGGGAGGGTCGGTTTGGGCTAACCGAAATCTCCGTCCAGGTGAAAACCAGCCCCGCGGGCTTAGTATATCAGTTTGTTATTGTTTTTGTATTTATTGAAATTTTGTAAAAAAAAAAAAAAAAAAAAAGTGAAACAATTTATCAGTAATTAAGTTTTATCATCGAGGGACGCGCACAAAGTTTTTACTATATAAAATATAAAATAATATTTATTTATTATTTAGGGTTTATAGTCAGGTGTATAATACCGTAATTACATTCTTGTTTCACAATGGGCCTAAAGTGGGGACTTTTTTAAAAAACTTTTTGTTTTCATTGAACGATCTGCTGGCTAAGCATTTACAGCTCTACAAATGAGTTTTTCGTGATGATGCAAAATTGATTGTGAAAATGAGAGATGAGACGGCCTTACATGACACACTGTTTTATTTTACGTGCGATTAACTGGCCCTATCGTACAATTATATTTCATTAGTTTGCCATGCCATATTGAAAATATTGATACCACTTAGGAAAGGGCTATAATTTTTATGAATTCGAATTCAAAATTCTGATGTTCACCTTTGTGTTCTTTTGCACCCACTTAGAATCATTTGAATCTCTCTCATTTACTCCACTGATTGGGTAACGCCCACGGCGGTGGTCACGATTCATTCCCGTTTGCGCCCGTGTTTACGTCGATTTAAATTTTATATTTTACTTACACATGTTACAAGTTATGTCCGGAGGCCGACTAACGTGTTAACATTAACCTGCTTAATATGTTAATATTATTAACGGATTTTAACGATTTTATAATTTCCTACTTCGGCCAAGAGATGAGAAAACATTATCGATTTTCGATTAAATAATGTCTCTTTAACGTAAGTCAGAAGTTCACATTAAGAACAAAAGTTACTGGTGTTACTTAATATTGTTTAAATTAAATCCAACACTTGTTTGGACATTAAAATATAATAATCTTTTATTAAAAATAATATCAACATATTATTATTATTATGTACCTTGTCAAATGCACAATTACTTTGTGTGCCAAAAATACATTTACAGTGCCCTCACTATTTATCATTTCAGTGAATTTTAATTCCCGAGTACGTACTTATTATCAGTATCTAAATACCCAATAATCATAAAAGATGTATGTTCCGCTAAAGTATTGGTATTTATGTAAAATTAAAAAAATAGAAATCCGTTGTAAATACATGGGCACCAACTGTAGTGTTTATTTCAAAAGGGTAACTGGCAACCCCCTAGATAAAAATATACCCTCTTCCTCGGACAATAACTGCATTTTTTTGATTATATAATATAAAAAATAATTTAATCAGTGATTGATTAAAAATAAACAATAAAAAGTAAAGTATAAACAAGAAATCATTTCTTCAATTAGACGATTCTGAACGGAGGAAGTTAATAATTTAAAGAACAATAATAGTCGTCATTTTCAAATTTTAGAGCGGCTAATCGAGGTCTATGGATTAGTATTTCTATACACAAAAAAGGTGCGTTTCCAGAAAGTGAAAAAATAAAAAGAAACATCATTGTAAAATCATCTGTATCTTCACTCCGCTCAGAATTAAAAAATATATGGGTATCATAGCCCCCTGTGAAATGTTCAAAATTTGACTTCTATAAGTGATTTTATCTTGACTTTGATATGAATAATAATCTCAAAACTAGATGACTAATTTTAAAACGTTAGCCAGCCTCCGAAGATCACCCATAACGTATACACAGACTGCGACTACAGCATCACTCACCTGCAGCGCGTTGTTGGCCTTGCAAATCATATACTTCAGATTGGACCGTGACGTGAAGTACCCGGTCCAGTAGGAGTGTTCGTCGTGCGCGTACGGGAAAAAGTCATCCGTGTCCTTGAGCGGCCAAGTGACGTTGACTGTCTTCTGCAGGGCAGCCAAGTAACACTCGGGCGTAGAGTATAGCACGTTCAGATGTGGTTTCAGCCTGTTCACGTGTCTAAAAAATGATCCCTGAGCTCAGTAAGCGACAAAGGTGAGGATTTACAATATTTCACAATTATTTGAAATCGTTGGTTTCGATCGCCGATCGCGATTAAAAACTCCGAAAAGATCCTCGAGGAGGCGACAAAGTCAACATTTATAATCATTTTGTCCGTTCAGGATCGAAGAAAAAAACGAAAGTTAAAAAAATTCCCATTATTTGTTGATTTTGGCATTAGAACTATGTTAAAATTTTCATAAAATTTGGATCAAAAAATAATGATTTCCGAGTCTTTTTTTGTCAAATTTTGGGTATTTTTTCCAAAAACAAAAAAAAAAAAAATTGAAGAATTGAGAAATACAAAAAATTACCTCGTTAAAGTACTGCAAATCCGGTTTCGATAAGTTGCTGATCGAAACCTTTGGACAAGTAGAACCATACGAAAAAGTGTATACGGAAAAAAAAAAATACAAAAAAAAAAAATTTTAATTTAGATTCTGCACTTCGTTCAGAATCTAAAATAGCCATCCAAAATCTAATAATAGGCATTTATTTGAATATATAATTATTTAATTAAATTATATTTATAGTTATAGTATTATCACATTAAATTCAAAAAATTATGTTCGTAATAGTTAAAAAATATTTACAATTTTCATTAATTTCAAATTAATTGAATTATTTGTAGCTCATAGTATCGGTAATTTAAAATTTAATTAATATGAAATTTACAAAAACGAGAAATGTCCATAATTTTATACATTTATTTAAAAAATGGTCGAAAATTTTTAAAATTTTTTTTTAACAATATTATAATTCTAAATTTTGATATTATTATAGAGCTACGACTAAATTACTATAATCAATCCTATGAAAATCTAGTTCACTGTTTATTTTCTCCTCGTGTTTACACGAAGTAGCTTTCTCTGTTTTTATAAATCGTTTGAGAACTAAATTATCATATAAAATCTAAATTTATGATCTAAGAAGAGACTGGAAGATATTTTTAGAAAAGTATTTCACGAAATAGTTTTTTCAAATTAATAAAAGTCTACTAACCTCTTCACTCCACTCAGAATCTAAAATTTTATTAATATTCATTATTACTGTACAACTGAAGTATATTTTGTGTCAATGGATTCAATCTTATAAGTAGTACAATGATACTATATATTATTATTATTACTATTAAATACTATGTTATGTACAGTAATTTATTTAATTTATTAATATACATATTTATTTCAACAAATATTAACAAACCAATGCACAACCATTGTTTACGTGAGACAATTCGCGTATTATTATAATATAATTTACCTGATCACACGAGAAGCAAACAACGTGTTTGGACTTTTTATTAACAAAAAATATTGAAGAAAATTCGTATATTTTGATAGGCTGTAAGTTACGTCCAACTATACCCTTTTGATGTGAATTGATTGATTGGTATTTATCGGTAGTGTAGGTATCCAAGTTGCTATTTTTTGGCTATACCTATGTAAATCGCGTTTTGAGTATTCCCTGGATGTATGTAAATTGGGTCGAACAAAATGTAATAGATATAAGTAAACATATAAGTTCCAATCGATATTTTTCTTTTCGTTTTATCAGAGACAGACTATATTACAGTTATAAAATTAATACGGTAAAAAATACTCTTGTGTTATGAAGTTTTAGTAAAAATTAAAATCAAAATTGTTATAATATCATGCATAGGATTATAATGAAACCGGTAATTATTATTTAAACGAAAATATTACCTCACCAATTAAATTTGAAACACTTTCTTGGTCTCTCGTTCATTTTAGTTTCTGAGTGAAGTGCTCTTAACAGTGTTTATTTTATTTTCATTTTTATGAAGACTAGAGAAATACATTTATATCCAAATGTTTCATTCAGTAACTAGATCATTATTCACACACGAATGATACTTTAAGGGGGGGTCATTATTTAAAATGTTCAATCTTATTTTCAAAAACAAGGAAAAACTGGCAAATAGTATATTGAGTGGCTGCAAGGGCTGCAAGGAAGCCAGCACATATTTTCTCAAACGCGGGTGATGTGTCCGGCAGGCAACAAAACTGAAATTGCCTTCCCACAACGAGCCATACTTACTATTTTTTCGCCATGCAACGAATATATTTTTATGACAGTTATATTATTAAATTAATACAGCGAAGTATTTCGTTGTATAGGAAGTATAAAAGGCATGACAAAACATTGTTTCGGACAAAAAATAGTATGTGTGGTTTGTCTACGAAAAGACAATTTGAGTGTTTGGAGAAATACAGCCTTCATTTGCGGTTGCCCACGACTGAAATTGCTCGCTTCCCTTCTCCTTTGCCACACAATTTACTATTTTGTCACGCGGCACGCCGAAACAATTTATTATTAATTTAATTCTATTTAATGTCACGCCTTTTATACTCTTTCGTACAATCGAATACATTTTGAAGAAAATTATATAATATGACACTAAACCACATTGTAATAGTATAACTGTCGTGTAAATATATTATACACAATATTTATGACAAAAATTCATTAAAAATTTTATTTTTGTACGATTCTAATATTAAACGTTATAGTATCTGAATTCTATTACGGTTGTATTTCCGTAAGTCATTTACAAGACAGTTTTCAACATTCAGTGCGTTTCACTTAAATAGTAGTAACATGATAATATTTTCATTTCAGTGACTTAGAATTAAAATTTTGGTTATTTGGAGGACCTGGGGGATATTAAAGATACATTTCGTGGTAATTTTCAAATCAGAAATTCGAACCTTTTTATTGTGCGCACGCATGCAGTAAAACATGCATTTGTTTTTTTTTAAATAGTCACACGCATTTTCAACATCAAATTTGGATGCAACTAATTTTCTTAAGTCATTTTTGTCCTTTTGGTCATCGCTCTAAAACAGAAATTGACTAAATGACGATGATTTAAACTTTCAATTTAAATTACTGAATTTTTCAACAATATGGTCTTAGATCGAAGAAGTAATTTTTTAAGATAATAAGAGGGATACTTACACACACTGTAGGCTAATTTTTAAAATATTTACCATTTCAGTTTCCTCAACAAAACTTAATTTATTTTAATTTCAATATTTAATCTAAGCATAATACAGAACTAGTTTTTTTTTTTTTTTTTTTTAAGCAACTTAAGTGAATAAACTTTTTTTCTATCTACAAAATTAGCTGAATTACAGCCAGCTCCAATTTCAACAAAAATAATTTTTACTACATTTTCCAATATTCTGTACTTTATCATTTAGAAATTATTTTTAATTGCAAGTAACTAAGGTGAAAATTTAATATAAATTTATAATATTTGAATAATAAATTATTCAAAAAAATTCTACTGTATTGTAAACATTTATTATTTACCAAAAATATTTCTAAACTTACAATATACACAGACAGTTAAAAATTGTAGCAAAAATTATTTTTGTTTCAACTTAAGGTATAGCTGTGTAATTTATTCAATTTTGGAAACAGAAAAAATGTTTTCTTATCTATGTTGCTTGAAAAATCAGTTCTATTTAGATATTATGCTAAAATTTAGCATAATTTGTAAAAAGTAATTAGTTCTACCCAAATTTGATATTGAAAATACGTATTTCTATTTTAAAAATAATGCAAGTTTTATTGCACATTACAAAATATGTCTTTCAATGTTCTCAAGCTCCATCGAGAAAACCCCTATTTCAATCTGAGGTCAGTGGAAGGAAATATTTCGTTTTGCCATTTAAGTGAAACCCGCTGTATATAGCGGAGAGATAAATAAAATTGAGATATTATTATGACTGAAATTTATTCGGATGAATTCTTCATCGGGCGCAATTTACGTGTGAAATTAATCTGAAACTAATATCGTCATGTCGTAGGGACGCAACTCGTCATTTTCCCGCCCCTAACACTCTGGGCAATGCCAAAAAAATCTCGAGCATTCAAAGTATGAAAAATCCCCCAATCGATCAATGGCTGTAGCAGTACGCGAGACAGATGCTGTGCTGTTGTGCGTACAATTAATGATTATTGTAAACGAACTTTTTCTACGTCGCGCGTCTGTCCTTCTCGGAGAGCAAACCACACGTGTGCAGTGTGATATAAATGTATCGTATGCGTGTGTGCGCGCGCGGGCTATTTATTCGTTATTTATGTGCGCGTATTCGTTTCAACAGTGGCCAATTAAAAATGTGTCAAAATAAATTGATTCCAATTCGGCGGAACTCGATTTTTTAATCGTTTCAAACTACTCCGCGTGCGTACACGGAGTGTACACGCGGTCAAATCGAGAACAATTGATTGATTGAGCGGTGCAAAAACAAAAAAAATTCGCCTCACTTGATTAATTTGTCCATGTTCCTGAACCACGAGGACGCCACCGAATACGAGAAATCGCCTCCCATGGTCATCATGATGTGATTCGTTTTGAACGCCGACGCGTACCTCTGCACGTGATTCGCAAAGTTTTCTACCTTCCCGAAAAATAGCAAAAAAAAAAAAAAATAAAATAAATAAATAAATACTTTTTCACTCGCTCAATAATCGACTTACTATCATCATCTTATTATTATTTATATTATCAAGCTAGAGACTTATATGAGTTAACATATTTTTCAAAAATCAATCAAAACATAGCTAAGTAAAATAGAAATGCGTTTCATAACACCCCAGGAGTTGTATGCAGTTCTCTTTAATTTACATATTTAGCTCTTTTTTCGATATAAGTGCATATATTTCACATATTTTTCAATATTTAATTTGAGTTTTCTTGGTACTGGAAACTTTTTTTACTGAATACCCGAAGAGAATGAATATTATTTAATATTTTTATTTGTTTAAAAGTAAGCTTAAAAAGAATAAAGATTAAAAAAAAAATTTTTCATAAATAATACATATTAAAATATATTATACAATACGATTTTTAAATATTTTGAGTTTTTACAGTAAAATTTATATTTTATAAGAGATTATTTTAGCATTTTTGCATATTTTTAAAACATATTTCGTAATTTTCATAGCATATTTTACAACATAAATGCATGCATTTTTAAAGTTTTTTTAGAGCTATAAGTCCCTAGCTTTCGACTCATTACCAAAGGCCTTATTAAAAATTAAAATTAAAAGCAAGTAAAAAACGAAAAAATTCTACATTACATTTATTGGAAATAATTTGAAAAATTCATTTTTCGTCATCTATATTTTGGAGACATATATTTTATGCAATTCCCTTATAGAGATTGATAATATTTAAAATGTTTTTTATTATTATTACATTTGGTGGTTCGATTATGCGATGTAAAAAAATGCATTAATATTAAAATGTAATGTATTTTTATTATAAACTAAAAAATATATTAATTTTGTTTCTATATAAATACTATAAGAAATTATATATTATATAATTCGACCGCACTTAATGACAATATCTGATTTTCACCAATTTTGTCAATTATTTTTGTCACTAGTGGATTTGTTCACTCTATTTTCGCAATCGTACCTACGCCCACGACCAGCGTTGAACTTAGTAAAATAAATTACCTAGATAAATAATTTATTATATTTCATCTTATCTAGATGAATTTTAAAAATATATTTTGAAAATTTGGAAGTACTATCTCAGATACCTAAATACTTAGGCTGTCTACCTATACATAGTTATCTAGGTAAATAAATGTAAAAAACCATTTTGTATTTTGCTAAATGTAAATAGTCAAGTTGAGAATGACAGAAAAAAGTTAAGTCGGATTGAAAAAATCAATACATTATCTAAATTCATTTGAAATTACCTATAATCTACACAAATAACTCTTTATTGTTATATTGTATTTTTGCAGGTGTTATTTTTCTAATTAACTACATTGTTAACATATGCCATAGTATATAGAGTAGATTAGGTATAGTATTCATTTTTAAATCATAATAAATTACCATAAAAAAATATAATAAAATGTATTTTTTTTTTTATTTGTCCATTATTCTAGATAAGTCGTGATTATATTTTATCTTAGAATTTTATTAAAATATAATCTATCTAGATTAAAGTATATGTTTAATTATCAACATCGTTAATTAGGTAATCATTTATTAAATATCTTTGCTCAACGCTAACCACCATATTATAGTCGTATGCACCTCAGATCGTTGATTATAATTACTTTTGAATTGACATTATATCCGTGATATTTTGGGTTATCCAAAATGGGATCGTCGTTGCAAAATGCGTCAAAACAAAAGCCTTCAGGAGCCACGTACAGATTGTACAACACGCTCGTAAACAATTCACCGTCTTGGTCTGCGCATGATAAAAAAATATAATATATTAGATTAATTGAAAAAAATTTCAAATAATTTAATAATTAATAACAACACATTGTTACTAGGATCCAGTTGTTGATGACTATTATCTTTTTATTATAAAACTAATCTAGTCTAGTCTTGACTATATTTTATTTATTTTTTTCTAAACTTATGGGCGAGTTTCATTAGCATACGAATCAAAAAATTCGTTTTTATTTTGCATTTTTAAAATCTAAAATTGTTTTTGAGAATTAATATACCATTATAGCTGTTAGTATAAAGAAAACAGATAATATTAAATATAGCAAATAAATAAAATGTAATTACACCAAAACTATTATAGAATCTAACTTACTTTCATGAATATATTATTTTAAAATTTATATCTACTGTCGAAAAGACCAAAAATTGTAGATAAAAAATTATTATCGATGCGACTCGTGGTGGGTTACCAAAGTATTTGAAAATTTTTTTTTTTTTTTTTGTGCGATATTTATATTATTATTATATTCAATACTTTTGTCGGCTGATATATTCACCACATTGAATTTCAAAGCTATAGAATAACGAAATGCATTGATATAAAGAAGAAATAATGAAGGGATCAAATTAATTTTCCTTCATAAAAACAGAATGTGAAACACGATTATCGAGATTTCATAAAATAATATTGCAATGGGAAAACGAGATGAATTTTGTATAGGTAATAACAGCCAGAAAATGTTTTAAAAGAAGCTATGATATGACTGTTTATAATACGATCAGAAACATAGAATAAAAATGAAACTCGAAAACCAAAACTAATAAAAACTAAGTAAAACTAAGAAAAACTGAGTAAATGCTATTGAATTATTTTTATTGAGACCGGTTTTTGCGATATCCCCTCTTCGGGTGACAAAAATAATAAAATGCGAAAATGCATTAGTATAGTATTGTTATTTTGTATTACACACGCACGAAATTGTTTATTTCTATTATTACGTTGTTTTTATCTAAGTGTTAATTTTTATTTTATAACTACTATTAAATGTTTATTTTTGGGATTTGGAAATCTTAGCGCATCCTTAATACTCTATATAAATAAGATTTTGGAAAAAGTGTTGAAGTGTGCACAATTATTAACGAAAAATGTGAAAAGTATGATGAACGGCCAATTACTTTTAAAAGTGTGTAGTTATATATATATTTTTTATTTATTTATTTATTCAATTGTTTCAATACACTTAGCAATTTTACAACGTTGAATATTCCAAATAATTATAGTTAACAATTAGTAATTTATATTAATAGTTTATAAATAAGTTTACAAATCTAGATGGTCTTCTTGTGCTTCAGGGAAAATATCCTGTGATAATATTTTAGTGTTGAATTGGACGTTCTACTTCCTATAGTGAAGACTGAAGTAATCCTTCTGTTTTGCTTAATTTTTCGTGGACGTTTTTAAATTGTTGTATTATCCACGTTAAAAGGTGGGGTAATCCCGTATTATTATGCAATTACTAATTTTTCATGAACCAAGGGGTCTTTAGAGCTATTCTCTCACGTGAAACACCCTATCTGTAAGTGAAAATATGCTTACATACAGACGTTCATTCATTTTAGATTCTGAGTGCCACAAGAAACTAGTGTTTTTACAATGTTTATTTAATTTTTTTTTATTTGTTCTTTTTGTTACTTGTCCAAAAGTTATGTACAGTAATTTTTTTGATCAAAAATCACACCCAATCGGTTTTCTAAATTTTCTAAATGCTCAGTATTTTTTTAAAAAAAATCAAAAATTATCAAATTATGTGTCAGTATATTGTGTAAGTATATTAATTATTATTTACATATTATGTTAAATTTAAAATATAAACCAAAGTTAATTTATATTTTACAATTTGTGTACCTCATAAATTAAGACACCGAAATTAGATGAGATTGAAAAATGTGGCCTGAACAAAATTACTGTTCGGCCTCGAGGCCGCTCCTTATTAGATAGATATAAAGGATATTGTTTGTGATACAAAATAATAAATTAGTTTGTTTTTGCAACAGTTAGAATTTTAGTCGGTTTTTACGCGTGTGTAATTACCAGCTGCGCGTTTATTGTATTCAAATTTTTTTTTTTTTCAATTTCACGTAAACACGACAGTGCACTATCTTCTCGTAATAAAATAGTTGTGGACACGATGTCATTAAGATAATTACAGTGCTAATTACATATACGGTGCCGAAATATATAATTCGGATGAATTACTCGTGTCTCGCGAAAACACAATGATTCCGATAGGGCACTCTACTATAGGTCGTACTCACCCATGTTGACATCCGGTCGCCACACCATTTCCATTGTTTTCTGCGATTTCCTATTGGCTATGTCCTGGTGGTCGATTCGGCCCAACACCAGTCCGTCGAAACCCATTTTGGCGAATTGCGCGGCCACTTCACTCGAATGCCCAAACGGATCTATTTGCCACGCCACCCGAGGTCGGGCACACTCTCCAAACGTATCGTTCAAGAACCTGCAACATACACATTAATAACTGCAAAACGACACGTTTTTTGAATTATTAAAGTTATACTGAATCAAAAAAAAAAAAAAAGAAAAATAGCTAAAAAATGCATCATTAAAATTTATAAAAATTTTAATCACATTTTATATTTAAAGCAGTTTTAAAAATACAACAACTGTGTTTTGAAATGTTTAGTAAATATTATATATTTATTTCAGGGTGATGGTTTTATCGGTTCCAGAAAATAATTCACTTTGATCACAATATGTATAGGGGTAGTACGTACCAAAGTATGTAAATACCTAATACTTCGTAGCGCGTACCACTTCCATATTATTATAATGTAAATAACTGATTCGAAAATATTTTGAAATTTCAACGCATATTATTTCTAACGTGTGTATAAATCATATTGTATGGCGAGTAAAACAAAATATTAGACAGTTAATAAACACTTGAATCCTTTTTTATTTGCTTTTTGGAATAATATGTTTCTAAAGTCATAGCATTATTTGCGGTTTATTTTTATTCTTTTATAAGTTTTTATATATTTAATTTAAAAAAAGAAAAAATGTATAAAATTATTCATAAAACGCAATTTTTTTTACAACATATTTATATTTTTTTAACCTAAATACTGCGAGTTCCCAGATTTTAGATTCTGAACAAAGTGAAGAAGCTAGTGTTTTTACAATGATGTTTATTTTTTTTTTTCTATTAACACTTTTTCGTATAGAAATACTTGTCCAAAAGTTTCGATCAATAACTTTTTGAAACCGGATTCGCCTCTAGATTGTACTTTAGAGAGGTCATTTTTTGAATTTCT
>JAIPRM010001427.1:0-38227 GCA_025469315.1 Stegophylla sp. TES_Ste_2020
AACAGTTGTATAGTGTATAGTGTTGTTTGACGTGTTGTACAATTAGTTGCACGAAATCAAACATGTTTGAAATTAGTTGTACAACGAGTGGCGTTGCGCAATTATTGTATCGTTGCAACGTTAGTTCACGCTAATATTTGTATAGTGTATGGGTGACGATGTTTGTACAACAAGTTTTTGTGCAACGTCAGTTTGCGCAAAATGTTTGAACGTGTATGGGGCCTATTATAGACGTTGGTACAAAATAACCCAATTATCATAATATCTAACTTCGCTCCACTAAAAAATATATATTAAGTTGATGTTTGAAATTTCAAATTAATTAAATATATTCATACATAAAATATTGAAGTTATTTATATATTTATATTTACTCAATTTTAGCTCGAAGTAAAGGTTATTCGTGGCAACATTTCACAATCTTGTAATTGTATATCGTAGCAGATTATTTCAACTATACTTCTACCAAATACAGTATTTGGAGGGAAAACCAAGAATATAATTTTTATCATCTCTTATTTAAATATCGGTGATTTAATATAGTGGTAATTTTGGTGACAAAAGTTGGCAGTTCTTGGTTATATCCGAACTTTTATTATGATAAAATTCTAACCTATATTTTCTGACAAGTTTAGTGCCAATGACCGTCTTTATTCATTGTAATTTTTTCAATTATATAATGTTTATTTGGCTACACTGTTATCCATGTAAACTCCTTGTGTTAATATCGTTATCGTATCAATATGAAGATGAATAGATAAAATGATTGTCATAAATAGCTGGACAATGTATATTTTATTTTACAGTTTTAATTGGTCAATGCGCTATCCGTTTGTTTATTAATTCCACCAAGTGACCAAGAGATTTAATTATCTATTGGCGTGTCGAAAAGCACTGTTTTTAATAGTTAACTTGGAAAGTGTGTTCTTTTTTTTGTTCACCGGATATCCTGATACTAGATCGTGCAATAAGGGAAAACTGTTCATGACGGACAGCTAACTAAGAAAATATAAATATTATCAAAGTACGCGTGAGGCATTTAGATGTATTTTTCTTAATTTGTTTCTAATTTATTAAATTATTTATAGTAAAAAATGGACAGTTATAAGAAGTTCACATGCTTAGTGGTTCCATCATATTTGTTATTGTTTGTTTTCTGACGACTGGTGCTGAACACTAAACTGCTAATTTGTTTTACATTAGTTCAGTTTTCATGTGTTTCATTACAGAAGTCTTGATTAAATACGCCCATGACTATTTGGTAACTTTACATGGCAGAAAATACCTCCGTCTCCAATAATAGTGGTATTGTGGAATTTAACCACCATTTAGTAACCGAACCAGAAACAAGGATGAGCGGATCTAATAGTTGTGGAACATCAATTGGTAATCCAACTGCTAGTGTTGGCACAGTTAGTGTTTTATTACCAAGTGGTGGTAGTGGTGGTGGAACGAAGCGCAGAAGTGCTGTAGGCAGTAATAGTTCTCACAATGTCGGTGGTTCTACTTCAAACTCCGCATCAATATCAGCTGACTTAGCATCATTATTTGAATGTCCTGTTTGTTTTGACTATGTTTTACCTCCAATATTACAATGTCAAAGTGGACATTTAGTTTGTAGTACATGTCGACCAAAATTAAACTGCTGTCCAACATGTCGTGGACCATTAGGAAACATACGGAATTTAGCTATGGAGAAAGTAGCTTCGACAGTCATGTTTCCATGTAAATATTCATCATCAGGTTGCCCTGTATCATTATTGCATTCCGAAAAAGTTGAACATGAAGAACTATGTGAATGCCGTCCTTATACTTGTCCATGTCCAGGTGCTTCATGTAAATGGCAAGGTGGATTGGAACAAGTTATGGAACACTTGATGGTCGCACATAAATCTATAACAACTTTACAAGGAGAAGACATAGTCTTTTTAGCTACAGATATAAATCTTCCTGGCGCTGTGGATTGGGTCATGATGCAATCATGTTTTGGACATCACTTCATGCTTGTACTTGAAAAGCAAGAAAAGTATGAAGGTCATCAACAGTTTTTTGCTATTGTGCAGTTGATTGGTAGCCGAAAGCAATGTGAAAATTTTGCTTATAGGCTAGAATTAAATGGACATCGAAGGCGTTTAGCATGGGAGGCAACACCTAGAAGCATACACGAAGGAGTTTCAACAGCAATTTTGAATTCAGATTGTTTAGTATTTGATACAAGTACAGCACAGCTGTTTGCAGATAATGGAAATTTAGGAATAAATGTTACTATATCAACAAATGTATAAGGCGTAAATGCATAGGAAATATTTAAACTTGTAATGTAATTAATTTATGTTGTACATATTTAAAACATATGACCATTATTATATTTTACTAATTCAACTTTGTGTTTAAATGAAACATCAATTGTTCAGGTAGGTAGTATATATTTAATCTACAAGTTTATTTGTGGTGTGTAAATGTAAATAGGTCATATTTTGATTATTTTAAATAAATACCTTTTGGTGTTATTTGCTAAGTATTTAACTTTATAATGTTATATGAAGATATTTATTTTTATCATCAAGTATCCTAGTGAGTAAGACAACATGCATAGTTCTCACATGTTCTTTGTAGCGGTAATTATAATTCTTTAAATAAATTAAAATTATATTTTTGTGAGTTTTAACACTCATTTACATTTGTTTTTTGTTTAAAATAACTTTGTACATTAGATTAAATTGTAAAATAATAAAATTATCAGTTTTTTAACATTTTAACTAGTTAAATTCTAAATATATAAATTTAATTTGAAAAAATTGAGTTCAAAGCTGTTTAAAAAGTGTAAATATTTTTATTTTATTTTTTGTATGTTTTAATTTTTAACTTGCATGTAACTTCAATGATAATCTTTTATCAGTATATATTTATTTTACTATTTCTCGTGCCTTGAATTTATTCATCACAAGTGTATAAATGACCAAAGCAATTAATATTTTATTTTTAACTTTTAGATTTTTATATTAATTTTTATGCTCTACATATAGGTATTATATTATAGGTTTAAATTTTACAAATAATTAAAGTATTAATATTTCATTGTAACATACAATTAGTGAATTACAAAATTATAAGAAAAAAAATAATTATTTGATTGTTGAAGTAATATGTTCTATAATAATTTAACGTATCTCAAATGTACAAATTACTTTGGAGTTAATACAATTGATGTAGAATTATTTGTAATGTTATTTTGAGACTTTCTTATAAAATGAAAATAATGATTTTATTTTTGAAATTACAATGTAAAGATTAGTAGTTATACTAAGTTCAATACAGTTTTTTACTTGCATTTGATATAAATCAAGTGTGTTCACATAAATGTATTGAATAAATTATTTTTTTGATAGGTGTTGCTTTGCATTTTGAATTTTTCATTGTTACCTATTTGTGTTCATTTTATATAGCTATAAAAATACTATTATCTATTTAATTTGTTTGACACATTGTGTAGAATAACTAACATGTATGTGGTATACAAATATAAAAAAATGTAGGTACAGAACCTAATATTATATTTTATATATTAATACAGGAGCTGAAATGAGATCAGCAATGTCTTGAGACTTATTCATAAACTTTTTTAAGTTCTTTATATACTTTATTTCACTGAGTTATAATATTATGATAAGTAGTATTCAGTTCATATTAATGAAAGCTATTTATATTCATAACTTTGTTACAAAAATTGTACACCAATGGTAGTTATTTAATTTGTCAGGATTTTAATTATGTTGTCAGAGATAAAATGAGGGGCATTTACTGGGGGAGCTATTTTTCATACATTTTTATAACAAATTTTCTATAATAAATATTTCATAATTGTTATATGTTAACAGTAACTTATTTTCATTTTGCAAAAAAATTGATTTAAATCGAAAAATAATTTGGTTTAATTGTTAAATTATAAAACGCAAAATAAGTACTCAAAAAATATTGGTTTTAAAGCTCCTTCTGAAATTTTGTTCTTGATACATATAGACAAAAATCTGAAATCATTTTTACACCAACTAATATTTATAATTATTATTATTTTTATGTATTAAATATTTATGTTTTGAAAAAAAATAATATTTTAACAAGATGCATATTTATTTAGTTTAAGTGATTATGGAATTAGGTGTTTTTGTTTTAATTACTAATTTTTATGATTATTATAAAATATGTATCTATTAACTATACTTAATAAGTTATATTTGATTTATTTTTTTATTTTAATATTATTTAAATACTTATAAAATACAAGTGTTCTTATGTATTATTTTTGAAGTAGTTTCTGTACTTACTATATAATTAAAACAGGTCTACTAAGATTTACTCGTTGTAATTTAATTCCATATATTGCATACATTTTTATTTTAGATTCTGAGTGAAGTGATGAAGCTAGGTTTTAACAAAAATGTGTATTTTTTTCTGAGTATACGTTATCATAGAGAAATACTTCAAACAACTTCTTGAATCAGAAATTGGTTCTAGATTGTATTTTAGAGGTCATTTTTTTCTGAAATTTTCAATAGTTTATCTGATATTTGGGGAAACCACCTAAAATTTGACATAAATGTCTTTTAAAACTTTTTTAATTCAAACTTTACAAACATTAAAATATAGGTGAACAATAATTTTTTTCTGTTTTCAGTTAATAGTGGGATATAAAGTATAATATATATTTTAAGTAAAATTGCGTTGTATTAACTGAAGTTTCTTTCAAAATCGTTTCATTGAGGAAATAATTTATCTTTTTTTTTTGATACACCCACCAAGTCTCATCTGAGGAGTGAAAAATCCCCATAACACAGAGTATATCCAATTTTTTTTATTTATAATTTATAACATTAATGCAATGTTTATATGAAAAATATAATGTTCAGCTATTTAATGATAGAAGTAGAGAACAATAGGAACTGGGCAAACATTTATTGCCACTAATGTTCTATGAAAAAGAATAATGTTCAAGGACAGTTTTTCTTTCAGTAAAATGTATAGGTCGCCATTTCAAGACTAAAAGCTCTCGTAGAAAATAAATATTGTTTTTCATATACATGTAGTTTTATTTATATTTAAAATTTTACATGAAACAAATTCAGATTTAGATATACAGAGTTAAATTGTAATAAGAAAATCTTTGTGGAACACCTTTATATTATATACCTAATTATTACTATTATTTATTTTACATACATTAAAATTAATTAATTAATACAACGAACAATTTAATTTTAAGAATAATGTAACTGTGAATTTAAAATTTTAATCATTAAGAACTTTAGCAAATAAAAATAAAACAATTATTTAACATTGCAAGTTTAATTTATATATTATGTGCATTGTGCAGTAGTCACTGTAAATCAGATGTAACATAAATAGATAATAAAAAAAAGAATGCAGTGCTCGAATTGGGGGTGAATGCAGGAAGATGGAGTATCCCTTGTTTCTTAAAAAATATTTTAGCGTATTCCCATCTCATTTTTAGAAAGCCCCATCTGAATATATAAGACATTACAATTTTTAGAGGTGCTAATTTTTTTTAGTCTATTGTGTGCCTCTTATATTTTTTTTCTCAATTCAAGCACTGAGAGAATATGTTTAAAATTAATCAGCCCTTAAATTATTATATTTATCAATAAAGAATATTTGACACGTAAACCATGACTTATTAATATTTTTGACTGTCGGCATAAAAAATTGGTTATCTACTCGAGATGTTAAAATAAATTTGTATTATTATTGTTCTTGTATTAAGTTAAAAAAATGTACTATGAAGACAAAATATTAGGATAATGATAAATACTTTTCGTAGTAGCATTGATTATAAATTATAAATTGATTTATAATCAATGGTAGTAGTTTACATGTAAATTTAATCGATAAATACAGTAAAAATCGCTTAAGACGCTTTCCCACATAAGACGCTGTTTTCCGTAGGTCCCTAGACATTTCCTATACAGTCAATGTAAAAAACACCTGTTAAGACGATCAGTTTTTCTCTGTCTAATCGGGTAAAACGCTCTTTTGTTCAGCAGATTATGATACATTTTAGTAGTTTTGTAAAAATAAAAATTGAATTTTTAGTCTTATACGTGTTCTTATCGTTTTATTTTATCGCTATATCTATTTTATCATTACTTATTATTGAAAAACAGACATGAAATGGAGCAAAGCTTGTTAGGTGGTAGCAAACAACAAAAATTAAAAAGAAAAGATGGGTTGTCTTAATAAAATTGAAAACTTTCTTGCTGAAACGCATTGTCAGAATCTTAAACAAACAAAAATAGATAATTTTTTTAGTAAAAAATAATAAAATATGTAATAATAATATTTTTTTTAATTAAATTCAGTAGCAAAAAATTTAAATATGTAATTATAATTAATTTATAAGTGTATTTCCCATCAAATTATGTTTAATAATAAAAAAAAATAAACTCGATATTTCAATCACTTCATTTTTTTTCATTCCCGCATAAGACACTTTCCCACTTAAGACGTTCTAGAGAGCTGGTCCCTTAAAGAGCGTCTTAAGCGAGTTTTACTGTATTACAATTTCCACATTTATTATATCTTATATTTTTGTTCACTAAATTATGTGAGAAATTTTCACATGTTTATGGTCTTAATAAGTTTCATATTATTTTAGAAAAATATAATGCACAAGTCATACACATTGACGCTGAAGGATTATATATATTACCATCTTATGATTATGTTCATACAAACTATGTCTAAAAAGCTAACAGTTTTTATATTTATATAAAATGTAATCATTTTTAATCTAGTTTTGTCTTTTATTCTTTTTACATTAAAAGTAAATAAAATATATTAAAAACTTGGGTAGTAAAATTTTATTTATAGATTGTCTTTCAAACTAGTATAGTTACTATTGTAACCAGGGGCTGAACCAAGACTTTTTTAAGAAAGTAATTATAATAATATAGTTAGAAATATACATCTATAATTAATACACATAAATATGTGTAGAAAGGTCTACAATAGGTAAGTATTATAATTTACAAATAAATTTTTATTTGGTAGTTTTAAGTATTTTATAATCAATACATTATTTAATAAATTAAAATAACTAACTTAAAACTTCTGTCTTTTTTTTATAAGCTCCTCGATAATATCATCTGCTGTTAAGATTTCATTTCGATGAATACTAACTAGTAACTACTAAACATCAGAGCAATAGAGCAACTAATAAATCAATCTGTTGATCATCTGTCCTTTCTTATTTTCTGATATAGAATATAGCACAGAGTATATGAACTCAGTGTTTATAGTAATATTAATTTTATGCTATTTTAATTTTTTCAAATTGGAAAATAAGAGATATTTTTAGATTTTTGTAGTTCTGGTGACCATAATAATATATCTTAATACTTGCTACTATTAATCATTATTCACTATTATAACATATATCCACAGTCTGGTGCACATTGCAGCTAAAAATGTATTATAATTTATATTTTATATTACTTATTTTATGTGAAAACTTAAAATATTTGATAACAATAACAATTATTTAAATTTACATGTATCTATAGTATTAATATTACATTACTTTCATTCAAGGGCATAGCCAAGGGGGGGGGCAGCTAGGGACAAATGCCCCTTGATCAAAAGCGTATGTTTTTAATATGTTTAATATTGAATATTCTAATGAATATTTTTAATTTTATGCTTATGTGCCCCCCCCTAGTAAAAATCCTGGCTACACCCTTGCTTTCATTTAAAGTTATACTAGTACTATTTGAAACATATTATAAAAACATTATTAAATGTTGAAATTTCAAATTTTGATTGTCAAATTTTTGATAGTTTTTTCAAAAAAAAAAAAAAAATTGAAGAATTGAAAAATTCAAATAATGACCTCTCTAAAGTACCAACTTCGAAAATTCAGTTTCAAAAGTTGCTGATTGAAATTTTTGGACAAGTATATTTATACAAAAAAGGGTTGACCAAAAAAAAAAAAAAAGAAGGAAAAAAAAAAAAATATCATTGTAAAAACACTAGTTTCTACACTTCATCCAGAGTCTAAAAAATGTATTAAAATCTATAACTCAGTTTTTTACAAATTATTTTATTAAGTAATTTCCGTACAATAGTAATATTAAAACAATAAAAGAACAAATAATTTTTACATAAAACAATTATAACCAATTATTTTAACCAAAAAAGGAATCACAAATTTTACCTTACAAAAGTCTTTGATTTTTAAAACTCTGTGATACTGAATCCTAAGTTTTAATTAGTAGACAATAATTTTATCATACTTTGGTTTAAATCCCCTTCCAACAAACAATTTTTATACAACAGTAAATAAAAATATATGGTCATGGTTATAATCTCTTTATACCATTTGAAATTTGTTTGTACAACTCTTGAGTGAGCAGAACAAATTTGCTTCCTTCATTAAAATACAATGCATCATCACAAACTTTTGTAAGATCATATCCCTCGTTTTGAATTTCATTTTTTTTTAACTTGTATGTACCTGAATAAATACAAATCAAATACAATAAAATGAGTATGAAAATTGAAATTTACAGAAAATAAAACTTACCCGTTATTGATACAGGTGTTTTGACAACTCGTAAAAACAGAGGTCGTGCATAGACTGCTAAGGATTTGTTAATTCCAGCAGATAATTTATCTAAATCTAAATCTCCCGTTTCATCAACAATGGTAACCATTCCAGCTTTTCCTTCTGTATTAGGAACCTATTTTGGTGGGTATCAAATAAGTATTAAATAAATGTCAGATCATTTTTATTTATACGTTATATTTTTAAATTGTACACTACCTCTACTCCATAAACTATACAGTCTTTTAATTTTATGATATTACTTATAGCAGCTTCAACTTCTAATGTAGAAACATTTTCACCTTTCCATCTTTAAAATAATTCAGTAAATTAAAAAAGTATTGATATGAATCAACAATTTTAGTTAAAATTGACAAAAGGACTCAACAATTTTACATCTCAAGTACCTATTATGTGAATTAAAGAACTCATGTAGTATGCTACAAACCACAACCTCATTAGTGTACTATAATAGACCTACTGGTCTATTATACCCTCTTAGTTTAAAAGAAGTTAAGTATAGATAAGAAAGCCGGACATACTTTGCACCACGGATATTCTTTGCTCCTCAGCCCAGATACTCTTAGTGGATGTGTAGAATTTTAAAGAAATGATAAATCTTATCTTAAATAAGACAATTCTAAACAAAGGAAGTTAATAATATAAAGAACAATATTAGTCATCATTTTCAACACACTAACCAAGAGTAACTGACCCGAAGAGCGAAGAATATCCGCAGTGCGAAGTATGTTCGGTTTTCTTGTCTATACTTTACTTTTAATACATTATTCTTTTTATTAAACTGACAGTTATTATTATGTATTAAATAATGCTCCGTTTAGAATCGTTTTATTGAAGAAATGATTTATCTATCCTTTTTTTTAAAAATTTAACACACCCACCCAGTTTTACTTGGGGAATGAAGAATACCCATGGTGTGAAAAAGTCTAGATTTTTTTTTTATGTATTTAACTAAAATAAGACAAAACAAAGTTCACCAAATTAAAATTTTATCACTTACACTATTTCAAGATTTCAACACTGTGCACTACTCAAGGGTAAGTATAATAAAATGAATAGGTATTTGGAAAGAAAAGCCTCAAAAAAAGAATATGGAAAAAAAATTCACGGTAGTAGGGAAAAAAGTGCTGGAAGTAGGAAACATAAGTCTCAGAATAATTACCGATTACAAAACCGAAATGTCCCCATGTTGTACAGTAAGACGAGGAACGTAAACAAAATGGGGTGGAGCGAAGCAACTGCACTGAAGAAGGTAATGACTAGTGGTAAAACATGCGCAGAAACTGTTGATAGTCATTAATATTAATAAGAAATATCATTAATATACCTATGAACACGAAAAGCGCTTTTTTTCCTATTATTGAGATTTTTTCCTTAAATTCAATAATATGATATAGTAGTTGTCACTTATTTTGCATAGATATTTATTACTTACTAATGATACCCTAACTAATTTAAAAGCCTCGCTTAAAATTAAATAAAATTGGAAGGCAGCAAGAGAAGAAAGGAACTCCCTCGTTGTGTACTCCAGTGCTAGATATATTATAATATACACTATACCTGAAAGTATCTCCTGTACGGTCCTTAAAGTAATAAAAGTTGAATTCGTCACGAACTAAAACATCACCTGTATTTTCAAATACATTTTAATGTTGATAAGCATAATAATAATCAAATGCTACAATTATTTCAAAATAATTTGTTGAAATTGTGTCTAATGTATTCACAAATATAAATGTGTTTTAAAAAAAATTACCAGAATTAAATACTTGGTCTCCTTTATGAAAAACATCTCTGATGATCTTTTTCTCAGATGCTGATTTTTCGACATAACCACTAAAAGAATTTTCAGTAGTTTTTATTATTTTTCCAACCAATAATCCAGGCTCTCCTATTTAAATATTAGAATATATTGTGTACTACATCAAATATTTTCAAGATACAGCTTATATATTTTTAGTCATGATAAACAAGTTTTCAAATAAGAAAACTTAAACTAAAATCTTACCAACATTACACTTAATACAAAGCTTATCTTTTCCTCGAATTGGTTCATTAGTATCTGGGTCAATACGTATTAATGAAATAGGATAGAATGGTTGTGCAATGAATGGAATAAATCCAACAGCACCTACTTTATTTGTTGTATTCACTAAACAGATATAATAATAATATTTTACCAAAAAAAAAAGTGTTACAACTTAATAAAAAAACGTAATTTACAACTTAAAACTTAAGAAGTGTATTCAATAATTAAATAATAAGTAGGCACAAATGTTCAGAAAAAATTTTACTTATAAGTATTCATTTATCAAAAAATTAAAAACATATTTGCTATTGAAAGATTCTTTTTAAAAAATATACAAGGTGGGGCAGTGAAACGAGAAGTTTTAAAATAACTTTAAAAAATAACAAGATTTTTTTTAAAATAAATTTATTCATACTATTTAAAAGTACCCAAAAAAGCATTTAGAAAAGTTTTGTTAGATTCTGAGCATAGTGAAGAAGATAGGTAGTGTTTTTGCAATGATATTTTTTATTTCTGTAAACATTTTTTGTATAGAAATACTTATCCAAAAGTTTCGATCAGCAACTTTTTGAAACATTACTTACTAACTGCATGATTTAGAACTTTAGTGAGGTCATTTTTAGAAATTCTCAATTGTTTTTTCAAAATTTGAAAAAAAATACTAGGAAACTATGTTTTTTCAATCCAAACTTTATGATAATTTAAACATAGATAGACAATAATATGAAAAATATTTCGGTGCAAAAGAATTATGAAATATAAAAAAAAAATTTGGAGAATTTTTTTGTACACTTTATTTTTATTTATTGGACAAAAATAAGTAAAATAAATAAAAGTAAAAACAAAGATAAGTAAAGTATAGATAAGAAAGTCTGACAAACTTCAAACCACGGATATTCTTCGTATCTTGGGTAATGAATAATGGCGACTATTAGTAATCTTTATATTATTAATAACTTCACTCAGAACCGTGTTATTGAAGAAAATAATAAATGATTTATTGTTTCTTTAAAAATTCAACACACCCACCAAGAGTATCTGACCCAAAGAGCGAAGAATACTCGTGGTATGAAGTATGTCCGCCTTTTTATCTCACCCCGTGAAAACTTTTATATAGAAATACTTATTTAAAAGTTTCAATTAGCCACTTTTTTAATTGAAATTTGGCTCTAGCATCTAGATCAGGGATGGGCAACCTTTTTCGTAGGACTCATTTTTTAAAAAAAATACAAAACCAAGATTTTTAATGAGTTTCATTTGTGTGAACCACCCTCTTTCTTTTAGACATCAATATTTCCTATATTTGTCATTTAGTTATAAATTTTGTCATGATTAGGATAGACATAATTATTATAAACTATGTATTACGAAAAAAAGCGATTATTTTGTAATAAAAATTTTTAATAGAAAGAAAAATCTCGATGTTGATGCATATCCTAAAAAGCTGCTGACTAAACGCCAAAGAATCTCAGGTTGCCAACCCCTGCTCTATTTAGTACTATAAAAAAAAGTGTGAACATCGCTCGTCGGGGTGTTCTTCGCACGTCGAGTGGAATTCTCTTGACGGATGTATTGAATTTTAAAGAAATGATAAATCTTTTCTTCAATAAAATGATTCTGGACGAAAGAAGTCAATAAATATATAAAAAAAATGCAAAATATTTGGTCCGCTGGGTGAGAATCAAAGTCCGGCACTGTCGCATGATAAGTCAGTTGGATCACCATTGCCCCAACACTAAATCACTTCTAACAGATGAAAGAGTAGGCATTTAGTATAATAACCGAAAATATTGAATTTTCAAAATAAAATAAAATAATTAGAAAACTATTGTTGCTCGTGGATTTTAATTCACACCATCGTATTCAGCGTTTAAAAATACATAAGATGCAATAAAACATTATCAACCTTCAACAACCACGTGTTTATAATTTATAGGTATCTCCTAATATCGAGATCATATTAAATTTTCAAGTCTTAATATTAAAAATCAAAAATTTTATTACATAAAAACTAATAAAGAATGAGAAATTTCCGAAATTTTTAAAATGCTATAGTCAACTCAAAATTGATCAAATATTTTTGAAATGTTATCATAACTATTTTTAGTGGTTGGTGAAAATTTGAAGTCCATAGCTGCATTATTTTAAAAGTTATGTCAAAAAGTAATTTTCAATTTTACGGATATTGCAGTAATTGCATATTTTGTCAATTATTCGACAGTTTTTCCCCGTTTTTGGAAAAAGTATTGAGAAATTGGAAAAATTACTTCTTAAAGGTACCTTATGGGTACGATTCCGTTTCTATAGAGATACTGATCGAAACTTTTGGACAAGTATTTCTATATGAAATAGTGTTTCCAGAAAGAGAAAAAAAATAAAATAATAAACATCATTGTAAAAGAATTTTTTTAAATTCACGTTAGTTTAAAGAGTTGACAATTGCTTCTTTGAATGTTGGGCCCAATGTGGCCACTTTTGGAACTATTGTGGCCATTGTATACATTGTTGGGACCATTGTGGCCATGGTAATCATAGTAACCACTGTAGCCATGGTGACCATTGTAATCTTGGCGGCAATTGTGGCCATGTTAATATATAATACTCAATAAATGTTAACACTTGTATAAAATCTGCCGAGTTGTTTTATTGAAGAAATGATTTAGTTTCTAAAAAATTTTTATACACCCACTAAGAATATCTCACCAGGAAAGCAAAATATGTCTATAGTTCGAACGTTTGAAGTATGTCCGGGTTTTTAAAATTCTGAGCAGACCGAAGAAGTTTATGAATTTACAATGATATTTATTTTATTTTTTCCTCTTTACAGAAATACTTATCCAAAAACTTCGATCAGTCACTTTTTGAATCAGAATTCGGCTTTAGATGGTACTTTATGCTTATAATTATAAGCATACAAAATTTACATTATTTCAAATATTACTTTGATTTTTTTAAATTTGAAATAGCTCTCATTCAGTCAAAGTTATATTCAGAATAAAAGTTCTTGGATCTTTGGATCTAGTAATTTATTACAGCAAAAAATTAATTAAGCTAAAAAATGTATTCAAAATAGTTTTTTATAAAAATAAATAAAAGTGAAGTTGTGTTGTGCATGCTCAAAATAAATTAATTGAAAAATTTTTATTTTTATTATTTATTCAGAATATTTATTATAAATATATTTATTATTATGGTGGGGACTTATGCACCCCTTAATTTTTTTTCCTATTTGTGCCAATGTTAAGTGTTACATAAAAAATATCTATTTGCAATAATTAGGATAATTATTTATTCTTTACTCATATTTGCATTTCCTTCAGTGGCTCCATAAAATTCTGCAACTTTCTTAATATTAAATCGAGTAGTAAAATCTTTCCATATTTGAGGACGAAGACCATTTCCCATAATTAATCTAACCTGATGTGTTTTGTCTGCATCAGATGGTGGTGAAGCCAAACAATAACGACACATTTCACCTATATATTGTGCAACCTAAGTTAAATATTAAAAAATTAGAAAATATATTTAACAATTGATAGGTAATAATTATTGTATCTAAATTATCTTTCAAATTTTCATTTTTGTTTTACTTACTGTACATTCATATTTAAAGCAGTCTGTCCAATATTTAGATGCGGAAAATTTAGACCTTATAACACATGTTGAACCTCCTAAAAGAACTGAGCTAACACCTAAAATACCACCAGCAGTGTGATACAGTGGTAATGGAGTATAGATAGTGTCATGTTCAGTAATACCAGCAACATGTTTAACACCCATTGCCATATATATAGCCCTAAACAAAATTCAGTAAAAAAAAAAAATATATAACACATAAGTACATAATATAATATATAAAAGAATCTAACTCTGTAAATAAAAAATTAACAACTCATACTTATGAACTACAAATAATTTATCAAAATATAATTTAATTTACCTTGATTGGGTCATAATGGCAGCTTTTGGCAAACCAGTTGTTCCTGATGTATAAATATATAGCATTTGATCACTGGAATTACCCTCAGAAATATCTTTCATTGGAGCACATTTTGATATTTTCATTAGTTCATCATCTAGGTCAACTGCTTCACTTAGTAGTGTATTATTCAAAGTTGTGTCATTGATGTAACTTTTTATAAACACTTTGGATGAAGTGAGCATATCTTTCAATTTATCATCAGTAGTTGCGTTAATAACTTCCACCAATGCTAAATAAATAAATTATTTGAAATATTATAGAATAATAAAGGAACGCCATTTGGTGTGGGAGGGGTAGTGTGTGATTTCGCACCCTCTTGATTATTAAAATTTCTCAGTGGCCTGAGAATGAAAATAAGAATCTAAAATCATTGATATATCAAAAACTATTGATTTGTTTTCAAAATTAAATAAACATAATAATCCAATAACGCAATTAACAAAAAATTAAACTGTATTTTATTTTAGATTCTGAGTAGAGGAAAAAAATTTCTTTCGGTTGAAATGAACGTTCAAAACTTTCGTCCCGAAGCTTAAAATATCATAAATCGCTAGGAAATGGTACTATAAAAAGGGTCAATGTCATTTTTCGAATTTCTTAATTGTTTTTCTAAAATTTGGGAATAGCTACATACATTTGATTAAAATGCTTATAAAAATACTTCGCCAAAGCTGTAGCCAGCATAATTTTTTTTTTTTTTTTTGGGGGGGGGAGGTTTAAATTATAAAAACATATTTTGACCAAAAAAATATCAACAAAATCTGTTTGTCTTAATAATAATTACATTTTCATGAAGTTAATGCAATCTTACATATAATAATATTATAAATTATTATATAATTTTATTTATTTCAATTTAAAAATAAATTTCGGGAGGGGTTTAAATCTTGAAACCTCTCCCCTAGCTATGGCCTTGTACATCACACCATGAGTATATTCTTCAGTTATCGGGTCAGATACTCTTGGTGCATTAATTTTGAAGAAACAATAAATCATTTCTTCAATAATATGATTTTGAGAGAATTATGTGAATAATGTAAAGAACAATAATAATCATAATTTTCAACTCACCCACCAAGAGTATTTGATTCGAGGAGCGAAGAATACCTATGGTGCAAAATATGTCCGGCTATCTTGTCTATACCTACTTTGCTAATATACTTCACATACATTACCTGCATTATCTTTGCTTTAGTTTTTTTTTTCACCCAATAAATGAGGAATAGGAAAAAAAGACAATTTTATTAAAAATAAAAAAAATTAAATAAGAGAAAAAGGGTCAGATGAGAATTAAATTTTTTTTTTACATTTCAAAATTTTTTTGTGCCAAAACATTTCTCATGTTATTGTGTATATTTTTGTTTAAATTTTCATAAAATTTAGATCAAAAAAGATAGTTTGGAACAGGGTTTATTCTAATGATTTTTTTCAACTACGTAAATATCTTATACCAGACAAGAGACAAAGGTAGGCATGTTAATGAAAAAAGTATATTTGAGTTAGGAAAATTAAATTTACTTAATATATTAAGATTTAAGTTAGGAAAGATGTTTTATTGACAAATTAGTGAAAGTATAATTAATCGTTCTAATCATCCCCTGCCTATAATTACTTCAAAATTGTAATATTTTAAAATTAATTTTGATACCAACACTTATATTTTAATAACATAAATTACAAGAATTGTACCATTGATTATAAATACTATATATATTATAAATACTAGTATTTATAATCAATGATTGTACATAAGGAGATGGCATCTCCCCAATAATTTACACCCAGCCATATAATTGTATTCCAATTAAAAAAAAAAAAAAAATTATCAAGCTAATTGTGTTACTTATCTATATTGACTTGGATTAATACGTGTAATTTACGTTTTTAGCAGAGAAATTAGTTGGTGTAGTACATTAAATAGGTAATTCTTCAAAATTCGAAACAGTTTTTCGAATAACAAGGGAAAACTACCGATAGTTCGAGTTGAAATATATTCCAATCAAACAGAATCAATCTTGGTTTTGTCATAAATTTAACCAGTTGATAAAGGTATTGTTATATATATATATATATATATATATAGGTATTGACTATTACAAAATTTATATTGAACCGTCCCCCACCTATATTTAGATAATACATCGATAAAATAACACTGAATGGATTCTGACTATTAATAATTAAAATAAAATAAATTCATCTTAAATAAATCAACTGCACAATTACTGAATATTAGCTATGCATCTGAATCTATCTACACAGATATGACAATATGAGAAACATTTTGGAGCAAGAAAATTTTGAAAATATGACAAAAAAATTGGACATTTTTCTAACACTTTTTTCAATAAATTTTTTTTCTTTTCTTTATTTATTAGATAAAAAAATTAAAATACAGTCAAGTATAAACAAGAAAGCCGGATATACTTCACACCACAGACATTTTTCGCTCTTCAAGTCAGATACTCTTGGTGGTTGTACTGAAATTGACGACTATTATGGCTTTTTATATTAACTTCCTTCATTCAGAGTCGTCTGATGAAAGAAATCAGCAGCTGTGGATATAAATATCATAACCTAATGTACCCATAGGGCATAGATAATAGCATAGACATATAATAGAAGTGTCTACTGTCTAGTATCCATAAGTATCTATATACCATGGTATAGAAGTATATATTCTATTATCTATGAATGTACATGGAATGAACCTACTGTTTACAGCCGCGGCCGTGGTACATAAATCTTGATCACAGATGTATACAATAATTATTGTATATATCTGTGATCTTGATTCACTGGTAACACCATAGACATATAATATATATAATATGTCTATGGGTAATACTGATATGAGACAAAAATGATAAAGCAATACCGCGATTTTAGTAATGATATTATTACGTATATTGTGTTTCACATGGAAGCGGGTGATAACAGATAATTATTCGTCATTTTTATTACAGCAAAATAGCAATACAATAATTATTACAATTTGCAAAATTAATTATTGAAGTTTACAAATAGCTACAGGAAATAAATAAAGACGTTTATTAACAACTAATATTTTACTGAGATTCAGATGATGTCTCAAGAATGATATTCATTTTGTATAAGCACTTATGTAGGTTGGATGTTTTGTAGTTACAATAAAATATATTTTTTTTGGAATTTTGTGTTCTTATGTTACGTATGTTATTTATAAACAATCTCTATTTCATTGTTCTTAGAAAATTAATTATCATTAAATTATTATGCTAATTTACTAATTGATAGGTATATATTATTTGTTTAAACATTTTACATACCATTTGTTTGTTCTTTGCCGATTATGACTGCTGAACAGTTTGCTACTTTTAATGAATGTGCTAATGATTCTGCTCGTTGATTATTGTTTATTAGAGCTACAACAACACCAATTTTTGATAAACCCAGCCAGATACATACATATTCTGGACAGCTTTCCATAAACAGAGCAATAACATCACCTCGTTTAAGACCTTGTGTTTTGAAGTAATTGGCAACTTGGTTACTGAGTTCTTCTACCTAGAAATTGTAAGTAAACTTCTATTTTATTTTTTAGGTACTTTTGTTTAGTTAATTATATTTAATTATTATTAACTTTGCCGCAAATGGATTTAATTTGGTCTTGTAATTGATCATTCTTTTCAACCTACTAACTTTTTATAATTATGATAGTTATGGGTCATCACGACTACTTTGGTATGAAATGCACACCACCAACTAAAATCCTTATTTTTTCTCAAAAATATTTAATATGAGCTTCAAAATTTTCTTGTATTACAGTAATATGAAATCATCTGCAACGTCGCCATAGTATATGTTGAAATTTCCAATTATCAATCCGATGTGATTTTTCACAACTAATCAAGGGTTGTTTTTTATCTAAATGCGCTTGTAAAGCTATCTAACCAGAGGTTGCTATAACTTTTCTATTAATAATAACTATTAGGTAAAGCATTATATTATAATCTCAGTCTCAGTTACCCAGCTAGTCGACAGAAATAAGCTCTAAGTACTACCTATATAATAATGAAGCTGCAAAATCCACATGTGGCGTCTGGTAGTCACAATAACCGATAAGTATCTTAGTTATGCACATTCAGTTAAAAATTAAATAAACAATTAATATACTGAATACAATGAGTGTACTATACAATAATATAGTAAAAATAGATAGTTAATTATTGTTTATTATTAATTATAAATAGTTATTAACATTGATAGTTTTTTAACTTTATTTCTGAGGAATATATACTTTACACTTTATATAATAAGAAGCAGGATTATATTTAGGTTTTGTTGTTCATCTGAAAAATCATTGTAATTGAACCCCCACCCAAAAAAAAATTAGACAACATTTTCATATTAAAAAAAAAAAAACCTTTGTGCTTTCACAATACATAATACTACAGTAAAAATATACAAAATTTATAAATTAATAATACTAGGTAATTACTTACTGGGTAAGGTATTTATTATGAATAACCTATGAATGTAGTTCTTTAAAATAAACCTTTAATTAATATTAACCAATGTCACATTATGAAAACAGGTTGTTTTTTATATTTTAGATTCTAAGTGAAGCAAAGTGTACAGATATGTTTTTTTGTTTGTTTAAACTTTTTTATATGGAAATACATATCTAAAAGTTATGACTTTTTGAATCAAAATGTGCCTCTAAATCACACTTTTGAGAGGAAATTTTTTGAAAAAAATTCTCAGTTGTTTTATTCAAATTTGTGAAAAATCCGAAATTTGTTAAAAACACTTTTACACTTTTTTTTCAATCAAAACTTTATGAACATTTAAATAAGATAGACAATAATATGAGTAATATTTTGGCACAAGATCATTTTTAGAATGCGGAAATTGTATTTTTCTAATTATTTTCATGCATTTTTTCCCCATCAAAATTTTTCTTTTCTTTTTCTCAGTTAATACTGGCTAAGTAAAAATTATTATTTTTTTTTTTTAGCAATAAGTACCTAAATTTATATTTTTTAAGAAAAATTGTCTTGAATAAATTGAAGTTCTGCTCAGAATCGTCCTATTGAAGAAACAATTTATCATACCTTTAAAATCAATACACCCGTCAAGAGCATCCCTCCCATCTAAGGAATGAATAATACCCATAGAGCGAAGTATGTCTGGTTTTTTACTTTTGAGTTGACTACGCCAAGGGAACTTCTGCATATTTTTGTTTCGTCTCAAAATTTAGATGTCTGCCTGAATTGTTATAAATTATAATAATTATATATAAACTATATTATAGTGATTTAGCCGTTTTATATTTTGAAATTTTTTTTCATAACAATCAAAACGTCTTGGAAATCTTTATTACTTTATAGTATCATATTAGTTAAAATGTAACTATGAGTGTGACTTTGTTTGTGTAAATATACATTTTATTTTGTAGCCATGTATACAAAAATAATATACCTATCCAGCTACATAATTTCTTTAACTTAAAATTATAAGTTTACATATTTAATACACTTGAAATTTATATTGAATAGGCAATTTTATTTATTTGTTTATATTAGTTTTTGAAATTTGCGCCCCTCTAAGTATTGTATCCCTGGTCCACGTTCTCTTCCCCTGCTTTCAATATGATCCTGATGAGAACTACTTAAATATGGAAAGGAAGACTAATTTACAAGTTCATAATATACTATAGTATATCTAGAAATTGATCAAAAATTATTAGTAATCTTGATTGTTCTGTTATGCACTTTCTATAGGTACTCATAGTTTTGCTCATTTTGGTATTGAATTGCTTATTTCCCTACAATGAGCAGAACTGTTTATCTTACATCCTTTATAATGTAACAACAAAAAAACAAAATAGTAATATTTTGGGCTTTCTTCGGCAAAATGAAGAAACCTAAAAAATATTACCCAAAAACATGATGTAATAATTAATGGCACAAGTTAAAAAAAATGCCAAAAATATACATAACACACTATGCATAAATCAAAATCATCATATAAGTTAAAATATACATAAATATTAGACAATTTTAGACACACATATTTTCTATAAATTATCTGCTTATATGAATATTTTTACCATCTTTTCCAAAGACATAAAAAAATTGTGCACTTTGCATGTCGCGTGGTATACTCTTGACAGTTGTATTAAATTTTAAAGAAACGATAAATCATTTCTTTAATAAAACAGTTCTAAACAGAGCCTTAAATTATTACAATAATAATTATCAGATTTGAAGAATTGAACTGAAATGATGAACTAAAAATTATTTAGTTTCATACAACATTTAAGAAAAGCAAAAATTGATTTTCATATATTCACAAACACTTATAGAATATTGCATAAATATTTTCAAATTACAATAAAATATAAATATCATAATAAAATAAAGCGGCTCTAATTATCGTAAATCAACACTTAAGCACTATAATATAATTAGTATTAATGTTTATTGTGGCATCTCTGATCAGTCACAGTTAAAGAAAAGTATAAAATATTTAGTTTACTGGGTAAGATCCTAGACCGGCACCATTGCATTTTAATACACCTATCCATACCGCCACACTTACAGCATTGAATGTTAGAAAAATGTACAAAATTTTTTTTTCACATTTTCAAATTTTTCTTGCGTCCAAATGTTTCTTATATTATTGTCTATCTATATTTAAATTTTCATTAAGTCGTAAAGTTCATAAATTTTCACTTAACTCAAAATTGTGATCAAATCTTTTTGAAATTTTCATGAAATATTCTCGTAACCATTTGTAGTAGTTGGCGAAAGTTTCATGTCCCTATCTGCATTATTTTTAAAATTATGTTAAAAATACAATTTTTAATTTTATGAAAATTCTGGTAATTGCATATTTTGCCGTTTTTTGTCAATTTTTTGACTGGTTTCCACGCTTTTGGAAAAAATATTTTTCACTCCGTTCAGAATCTAAATAGTCAGACGTACTTAGCACTATTGATATTCTTTACTCTTCGAGTGGGATTTGGAAGGTGTATTAATTTTTAAAGAAACGATAAATCATTTCTTCAATAAAATAATCCTGAGTGGTGTTTCAGTTTTTATAAGAAATAATTATTTAAAATTAATAAAGTTTATTAAGAGGACGCTACACATATATGTGTTGTCTTCGTCTTGCCAATGTACAACATAGCAAATTCGCTTTCAGTAGAATCAATTTAACATCACCAGCTTTAATATTAAAGTAAATTGACCCATTATCAAAATTAAAGATAAGATTATTATCTGTGTTCCTATGTTGGTTTTTTAGGATAGTTCAATTTTCAAGCGAGTTATAAATGCCTAAAATATCACCATTTTAAAATGCTTATAACTTGTTTGAAAATTTAAAAATCAGAAAAATCCAACATAGGAACACAGATAATAATCTTATCTTTAATTTTGATAATGGGTCAATTTATTCTAATATTAAAGCTGGTGATATTAAATTGATTCCGCTGTACGCGAATTTGCGATGTTTTACATTGGTAAGATGAAAACCACACATATGTGTATAGCCTGCATTTAATATTACAAAAAAATTATTTTGTTCTCAGCCAGTTGTATATCCCACTGTTAACTGAGAACAGGAAAAATAAAATTTTGGCAAAGAAAAAATTTCAAAAAACTTGTTTTTACATTTTATATTCTGAGTGATAGCTAGGAATGTATTTAAAAATTTCATACACAGAACATTTCTTATATTATTATTAATCTGTATTAAAATTTTATTTAGTACGGTTTAGATTAAAAAAAAATTGTTTTTAAGGCATTTTTGTTAAATTTTGAGTTATTTTTCCCAAATTTTGAGAATTTCTTCAAAAAATTACCACTTAAAAGTAACATCTCGTCACTATGGTTGACAATGTTGCTGTTCGATACTTTTGAACAAGTAAGTATACAAAAAGAAAATGTTTACAGGTAAAAAAATAAACATCATTGTAAAAAGTAAAAACATTATCTTCTCCTCTCCACTTAGAATCTAAAATTTTTTTTAGAAAATGATTATAGGTCAAGTAATTAGTTGAGTTATAGGTTTGCTATTTATTTATTTTTGGTTTTTTAATAATCTTTACGGTTTCTTTCCATATCAATTTTTTATAGGTCTATAGAGTATAGATATGTGAAATTTTATTGTCATGGTGTCAAAATTAAATAAAAATAATATCTTTTACAAAATTGAAAATTGGTTATCTTAAGTTAGAATTATTGTTTAAGTATTGTTATTTTGATTTATATTTTGAGTATTTAATTTTGATTTTACCCTCCAGTTGTTCCTTTACATGGTTTATGTAATTACAATTATAGTTTTTTTGGTTACCTCTATATATCTCCAATAAGAATCTCCATGCTTAAATGCAATTTTATTGGGCTGTTTTAGAACAAGTCTTTGAAAAATTTTTGCATATGTGTTGTATCCTAATAAATTCCATATCCTTATCTTGATAAAATATGTTACAAAATCTTTGATTAATCTGCAAAAAATAAAACATTTTTATTCATTATTGATTGTGGGTTATTTTATTATTACACAAGTTTAAGATGTATTCACTATTTAATTGTTTAATAAAATATCAACTTAGTAGATTAAATTTGTATAAAGACTTTCAATTAAAAATTAATAATTTAATAAGAAAAAGAAAAATTAATTCCTGCCTGCAATGGCGGATTTAAGGGGAAAAGTCTATGCGGAATTTGTGAAAAGAGCCTTAAAGTTATGGAAACAATAATTATTATAAATTGAACCAGATAGTGTTTTCCTCACTCCTCTAAATTACTGACCATTAAGTAATAACACAATGTAATCAATAAATTATTATTATTAAATGTTTAATTTTTAACCGATTTAGTGAAAATCATTGGGACCAGAGGACTAGAACTGGAACCCAAAAACCCTTAAAATATTGGGAGTGAGAATCAAATTTTTAATTTTCAAATATCCGAAATTTGATTTTTAAAATGAAAAATATTGGAACCTTAAAAAAAAAAATTTGAGAACCAGAATAAAAACTATAAGGTACAAGTCCCCTGATTAGGACCTTACTGACTTAATTAATATAAAACAGAAAATAAATCTCATGGTTACCTAAGTGCAAAAAAAGTGAAGGAAAGATTAATTAATTAATTAAATTAACTAATTAAGGTATTAAATTTTGTCTAAACAAAACAAATTTCAAAATTTAAAGTTTTTATTTAATAATTAGTAATTAAGTTATACTTAATTGATAATTAATAAAAACTAAATATTTTATATTTTTACTACTATTGAGTGGAAAAAAAGCATGGGTATCCATATGATATTGGTTACTTAATTGGCTCATCAAATAAGAACATATCTTTTTTTTCACAATACTGTTGGTGTTAAATGATTTCTAAAAAAAATAAAAATTGAATTTCATGATAATTAAAAAACACTGTAACCACTAAATTGTATTCAGATTACTCATACAATTTGATATACATAATTTCTCCATTTTGGCACCACCATAGCGCTAAAAGTAAAAAATTGTTAAAACTTGAAATCCATGTTTTAGTATTAAAATAATATTTCTTGAAAAAATCTTTCCTAAAATTATGTGTCAGTCACACTGTTTTTTAATTTTCAACACCATGCACTATGGTGGTGCCAAAATAGTGAAAATGAAGTCATATTGTCACATTATATAAGAATTCTGCATACAATTTAGGGGTGACAATATTTTTAAATTGTCATGAAATTAATCAATTAAATTGTTTTAGAAATAATTTAACACCAACAGTATTGAAAAAAAAAGGTATGTTCTAATTTGGAATATCATATGGGTGTACCATGCTTTTTTTTTCCCAATGTATTTTTTTTTTCACAATGTATATTTTTTAGTAGAACACAATATAATTATTCTTCTATGATTTTAAATTCAATACCTTATGTCTTGAAAATTGTTTTATTTTTTACATTTTATGAATCATACTGTAAAATTATTTGTAAATTTTCGAAAAAATACTAATATTTTTAGGCATAGGTATATTATGTAGGTATATCCTTTTTGCATTAGTCTATTATGATTGACACAAAAAATACTTATACCTACACTTATATAACCATTAGAGACCAAATTTTTTTTCTATCCTAAATCACTAATCTATCTATCTGACTGTGATATTATTTTTTACATTATATATATATATATATATATATATATATATATATATATATATATATAAAACCTTAAATTGTGGACAAGGTCGAAATCATATTCATCTATTGTGTTCATTATAATTTGTGAGAAACAATGTAGCAAAACTTAAGATTTTATGATTAATTAATTTTGATAATATGTTTATATTATTACAATAATTGTTAGTGCAGAATTTTTTTTTTTCAAACTTTTTACAAGAAATAATGACAAATTTACAAAGTAAACAAACTTCTAGTATAGATTAGTCGTAAAATGTATGATGCCAACAATTTTTATTTTAAGATAAACAAATAAAGGAAAACAAATGAGGTGCCTGGGTCCAGAAAGCCTTTTTTAGTGGGGGCCCAGTTCAGCAGATATCCATTTTTTTTTTACTGTTTAATTTGCCATAGTCCCCAAGTTTAAAGTAGTACTAGAAAAAAGCTGAACATAATTCTTTATCGGTATTTTTAGCTCAGGGTGGGTGGGTGGACTTGGTGGCAGTGGCGTAACTATAAAATTTGCGCCCCCCTGCAAAACATGTTAGCGCCCCTATGTATAAAAAAATATATATGTCTAAAATTTTTAGTTAGTACTTAATAACTGTTTGTTACTACAAAAATAAGGTGATTATTATGTTTTCGGCGATTATTGTGATTTTCGTTTTTATCGGTCATTATCGTGTTTTCTTATTAAATACATTGGAGTGCGTAACTATTAATAACCATTATTTCATTGATGATTCAATCATTCATTATCAACTAATACAATCTAAGAATACTCAATATACAAATAGTATTCTATTTAATATTTCTAATTAATAGACAAATTCTGATTTTAATAGGCAAATGCCAAATAGTCAAATAATTTATTAAAATATTTTATAATTTAGGCGCCTCCTCAAATCGCGGCGCCCTCCCGCATTCTGGGGCCTGCGGGGCTCTAGTTACGCCACTGCTTGGTGGAAATGTAAATTTTTTAAGAAATTATAAATAATTTCTTCAATAAAACAATTTTGAGTAGAACTTCAGTTTATGCAAGACAATTTTACTTAGAAATTTTACCAAAAGTGTATTGGTATTAAAAAAAAAAATGAATTTTTACTCAGCTAAGTTTCATATCCCAACCAAATAGTGATTAACTGTGAATAGAAAAAAAATACTGTAGCCAGCGTGCAATATCCATTATCGAAAAACAATTAAATCACTCTGTATAAATCATAACCATGTAGATATTGTCCTTGATATTTAATAGTCAAATCATAACAAAATAAGGTAGTCAATCTAATAATTGAACAGTCCCGTCCCTAAAATGTAGTATACACCTACTTAAAAATATAAATATGTAATAGAATTTCCGTCATAATAGGTAACATTTTTTTCGTTTATTAAAACTGTTACTACTTGGACTAGTATCATTTTCATGTTTTAAAAAGCCGGAATACTTTACACCTTGGGTTATCTTTGCTCTTTAAGTGGGATACTTTTGGTCATTGTGTTGAATTTAAAAGAAACAATACATAATTTATTTAATAAAATGTTTCTGAGTGTAGTTTCAGTTAATATACAATAATAATTGTCAATTGGGTTGTGTTTAACAACTGTTATTTGGTATAGGCAAGTACTGTATTTTGACATAATTTTATTCATGTTGAGTCAAGTTTGAAAGTCGAGTACTAGGAAATTGTTTATGAGTGTGTATCAGATAATAAATGTTTATCAATATACTAAAAATAATAATATTTTAATTTTATAACTTAAAATCTTCAAACTTCCTTTAATAATTAATGGCATTATCATATCCTTATGAGAAATATTTGGGTTTTAAGATATTTATATTTGAAAGTGTGAAAAAAAATTTGAAAATTTTTCTACCACTTTTTTTTTCTTATTTAATTTTTTTCCTATATTTATTACATAAAAAAAAAAAGTAAAGTATAGACAAGAAAGCTGGACATACATCGCACAACAAT
Source organism: Stegophylla sp. TES_Ste_2020 (assembly GCA_025469315.1). Lineage (NCBI taxonomy): Eukaryota > Metazoa > Arthropoda > Insecta > Hemiptera > Aphididae > Stegophylla > Stegophylla sp. TES_Ste_2020. The sequence goes on from JAIPRM010001427.1 coordinate 26,802, forward strand.
TATTATTCTTTATATTATTAACTTTGTTCATTCAGAATCGTTTTATTGAAGAAATGATTTATCGTTTCTTTAAAATTCTACACTACCCACCAAGAGTATTTGACCCAAAGAGCGAAGAAGATCCGTGGTGCCAAGTATGTCCGGCTTTCTTGTCTATACTTTACTTTAATTTTTTACACTCGTTTTTACATTGTATAATATATTATTACATAAATTAAGGAAAAGAAATCGACCATTATTTAAATTAACTGTCATAATTTTAATTTTAAATATTTGTAAAAGTTTTACATAGATGCTCATAAAGCCCAACAATAATTATGAAAATTTTTATCTGATTGTGAACTACAATTATTTTTTGGGATTTTGATAGAAAAAAAATCACTCTTTTACATGAAAGTAACATGTTAATTTTTTTCAGTACTGCTGGTAATATAAATATGTGTGTTACATTTTGAAGTTTTAAGAATACGAGACTAAAATTTTATAAAATAAAATCTTACGAAAAACGAAAAATTTTCTATACATACAAAGTTCTATAATTAGCTGAAAAGGGTCAAATGTTTTTGAAATTTTTTTGACATAAGCACATTACTATTTTGAGTAGTTACAAGTTACAAGTTTCTGGCTCTATTATATCTTATATTATGTAAAAAAACTAAAATTAATTTCATAATAATATTTATTTCGGCGTTTATAATAAATAAAAAAAGTGTGTACTTAGCACTTCGAGTGGGATTCTCTTGACGGATGTATTGAATTTTAAAGAAACCATAAATCATTTCTTCAATAAAACAATTTTGAATGAAGGAAGTTAATAATATAAGAAAAAAAATGCAAAAATGTCGGAGTGCTGGGTTGGAATCGAACCCCGGCACTGTCGCGTGATAGACCGGCGCGTTACCATTGTGCCACACTACACCACTTGACCTTGTAGGTGAAATATAGTAGGTATTTAGTATAATAACCGAAAATATTGAATTTTCAAAATAGAATAAAATAGTTAGAAAACTTTTGTTGCACGTGGATTTTAATTCACACCATCGTATTCAGAGTCAAAAAATACATTAAATGCAATAAAACATTACAACCTTCAGTAACCAAATGCTTATAATCTATAGGTATTTCGTAATATCTGTCTGTATTTTATCCGATTTTTTTTTATTCAACCCTTGTAAAATGTTTAATTATTCTTTCGTAAGACATTTTATTGCACCAAAATATTCGCAATGAAATTTTCTATCTAGACACCAAATTTCAAAACAATCGGTTAAGCCAATTTTCTTATATGTACGTTAAAGTGCGTGATTTTAGGTATAATTAACGAATTCAGGCGAAATTCTAACTTCAAACAGTTATAAAAAAAAAATTGACTAACGATTTTTGAGATTTTTTCAGGTCAAGTAGACATATATGTCAGTGAGATAATATTAAATTTTTAAGTCTTAATATCAAAAATCAAAAATTTTATTACATAAAAACTAACAAAAAATGAGATATTTCTGAAATTTTCAAAATGCTGCACTTAACTCAAAATTGATCACATCTTTTTGAAATTTTTATGACATTTTTTCGTGACTATTTTTAGTGGTTGGTGAAAATTTCAAGTCCTTTGCTGTATTATTTTAGAAGTTATGTCAAAAAGTAATTTTCAATTTTACGGAAATCGCGGTAATTGCATATTTTGCCGTTTTTTGAAAAAAAAATTTCAGTTTTTTTGCATTATTAAAAAAAATATTGAGAAATTTAAAAAATTATCTCTCAAAAGTACCATCTGGGTTCGATTTTGGATCTAAAAAGTTACTGATCGAAACTTTTGGACCAGTAGTTCTATATGAAAAAGTGTTCACAGAGGAAGAAAAAAAAAATAAATAAAAAATAAACATCATTGTAAAAACATAAGCTTCTTCACTAACGTTCAGAATCTAAAATCAAAAATGTTACATAAAAACTAACAAAAAATGAGAAATTTTCAAAATGCTGTACTTAACTCAAAACTGATCAAATCTTTTTGAAATTTATATGAGATGTTTTCGTGGCCATTTTTAGTAGTTGGTGAAAGATTCAAGTCTCTAGCTGCATTATTTTAGAAATTATGTTAGAAAGCAATTTTCAATTTTACGGAAATAATGGTAATATTTTGCCTTTTTTTGTCAATTTTTTCGCGAATTTGAAAAAAGTATTGAGAAATTTGAAAAATTACCTCTCAAAAGTACCATTTGGGTTTGATTTTGGATCTATAAAGTTATTGATCCAAACTTTTGGACAATATTTCTATACAAAAGTGTTTACAAAAGAAAAAAATAAACATCATTATTGTTAAATCATAAGCTTCTTCACTTCGTTCAGAATCTAAAAGTAAATCAAAGGTAATTAATGTAAAATAAAGTAAATCAAGTACAGAAAAGAAAACCGGCCATAAGTATTCTTTGTTACTTTGCTTAGATACTCTTGGTGGGTGTGTTGAATTTAAAAGAAACAATAAATTATTTCTTGAATAATTCGATTCTGAGTTAAGTATGTTTATAATATAAATAACAATAATAGTCGTCGTTTTCAATACACCCACTAAGAGTATCTGATTCAAGGAGCGAAGAATTCCCATGGTGCGAAGTATGTCTGGTTTTCTTTGCTTTACTTTACTTTACTTTCTAAAAATTTCTATACTTTTTTTTATCCAATAAATAAAGGAAAAGAAAAAAAGACCAATTTATAAAAATTAAAAAAATTTGATGATAGTGTAAAAAAAAAATTCTAAAATTTTTTTTTTTGACATATTCAAAATTTCCTAGCTTTGTTAAAAAAAATATAGTTTCCTAGTCTTTATCAAATTGAGCGTAGTTTTTCCCAAATTTGGAGAATTTTAAGTATCTTATTATATATAAACTGTGAAGATAACGCGTAAAATGTGTGCCTAAATTATATGTGTGTATCATGGCAAAGTTAGGATTTTCAAATTAAATTTGAAAATGGTTGTACTTCGCATCTTATTGTACTCTTAGCTTCTTGGGTGGGATACTCTTGTGAGTTTATTGCATTTTAAAAAAACAATAAATCATTTCTTCAATAAGACGATTCAGAATTGAACTTCAATTTATCGAAGGCAGTTTTATTTAAAAATTATAAAGTTTGTTACAATAACATAATAACAAAAAAATTTATATTTTAGATTCTAAGCAGAGCGAAAAAGCTTATGATTTTACAATGATATTTATGTTTTTTTCTCTTTCTGAAAACACTTTTTCGTATATTAATACTTGTCCAAAAGATTAGATCAGATATTTTAAATTTCTCAATACTTTTTCCAAAAACGTAGAAAATCTGTTGAAAAATTGAAAATTGCTTTTTAACAACTTTTTTGTTCCTTCGGAATGTTCAAGTTGATATAATAATTATGTTTTGCATGACTCGTTTTTTTCTTGTCACCTTGAGATTGTCTTGTGGCAATAAAACTTTATTTTTTAAATGGCAACCCCCTATTTTAACTGCGATATTTTATTCAGGTTATATTTCTGTGAATTTTGATATATTGAAAAGTAAAATTCAAAAGAGTAGTTTTTAAATTATACAAATGTAAGTATTAAGGAAAATAGTCTCTTGGATGTATAATACATACGTAATGTATGTTAAAGTAGTACGTAATGTATGTTAAAAGCACTATACCCTTATACTTAAATTTGTATTATTCAAAAACTACTCATTCAAATTTTGATTTCAATATATTAAAATTCACAGAAAAATGATCTGAATAAAATTCTATTAGAAAACATAGTTTTTAATTTAATTAATTATTAATTTAATTTAATTATTTTTTACGGCCAAAAAAGTGCACGCTTAAAAAATCACCCTGTATAAGCACGACTTTGTTTAGAATCTAATATTATTTTATGTTTACATATTTAAAAATATTAAATTACATATTTTATGTTATGTATTGTATTTTATGACAGATCAAAGATGACCTATCTTAATTTAATGTGTATGTGCTTAAACTCTGATAAGGTCATTATTATTTTAAAATGCATGCTAAGTCATGAACAAATACGTGCTCAAATTATTGTGAAATATTATTATTATTTAGATTTAAATTTTAACCTTGTTTTAGTTCATATTTTTAAGGTACAAGTTAAAAAGTAATTGGTAAACAATATTTATTAATTATTATTGATAATTTGAGATTTTTTCAAAGTTAAAACATGGTAAATTTATGTCTTATAAATGCTCTTTCCGAATTTCGAGTGTTATTTTAATTCTGGTTTTTTAAGTAGTTTAAAATTTGAAAATATATTATTCCTTTTTTACACAGAATCTAAAACCAAATTGATTAAATCTTATTTTATATTATAAATATAAAATTATTTTTATTGTATAAATGATAATATCTTTAAAAAAATATTTCTAATTAGTGATAATTTTTACATTCTGAGTGGAGCAAAAACATTTCGACAATGATGTTTATTTTTTTATTATTATTATTTTTTTCTGCTAACATTTTTTCGTATGCGAGTACTTCTCCAAAAGTTTCGACTAGCAACTTTTTCAAACAGTTCGCCTCTATATAGATTGTATCTTTTAAGAGGTAATTTTTCGAAACTGAATACTTTTCTCAAAATTTTTGAAAAACTACCCAAAATTAAAAAAAAAAAAACTGAAATTAGTTTTAAATTCTGAGCAAAACGAAGAAGTTTGTAATTTTACAATGATAATTATTTTTTACTTTTATTTTAGATTGTGAGCGGAGAGAAAAAACTATAGTTTTTACAGTGATGTTCATTTATTATTATTGGACTCGACGAACTTCTTCTCGCCCCAATTTAAGGGTTCCACAATCGTAATCCTCCAGCGATTAGGCTTTATATTTTAAAATAATGAAATTTAAGCTAAAGATGTCCTTATTCTTCGTTGATTCATTCATACTAATATACTAAAATCGCAATTGAAAAATTGGTGGGTGGGGGTATGTGGGTAAAAAATAATTTACAACCTATTCTCATACCTACCAAATATACAAAAAAATATCATTAAAATCGGTAGAGCCGTTTCGGAGGAGTTTGAACACAAACATCGTGACATAAAATTTTTGTATATTTCTTCAATAAAACGATTCTGGACGAAGGAAGTCAATAACATAAAGAACAATATAATAGTCGTCATTTTCAACACAACCACCAAAGGTTTCTAACTCGAAAAGCGAAGAATATCCGTAGTGCAAAGTATGTCCAGCTTTCTTGCCTATATTTTAATTTACAATTTTTGTTGTTTAATAATTAAAGCAAAGAAAATAACAACTAATGAGAAAAAAAAGTAATAGAAAATTATCCAAAATTTTGTTTTCATATTTTCAAAATATTCTTCCTCCAAAATGTTTCTTATATTATCTATCTGTGTTTAAATTTTCATAATATTTGGGTAAAAAAATGATGGTTTCTGAGCCTTTTTTGTCAAATATTAGATAGCTCCCTCCTCCCGAAAAAATTGAAGAATTGAGAAATTCAATAAATGACCACAATAACGCACCAGTTTGAGGCAAATCCTGTTTTAAAAAGTTGCTGATCGAAGCTTTTGGACAAATATTTCCATATGAAAAGTGTTAACAGAAAAAAAAAAATAATAATAAATATCATTGTAAAAACACAAGCTAAACTATTGGAAATTACTATTGTAGTATATTAAAAGACGCTACGCTCAGAATCGTTTACTAAAAAAATGATTTATCGTTTTTTTTTTTTTAAATCAACAGACTCGACAGGAGTATTCCGAAGTGCGAATGTATATTTCGTACCTTGGGGTGTTAGGACACATTTTTTATTGATTAATAGTATTTTATTCGACAGTATTATTAAAATTAAAGTTTAATTTATAAATAGCTCATAACCCGAGTTTTCTCATAAATTCACCAAAATATCATGATTGGTATTTACACTATTCATATATTATATTTATATTGTAAGTGATCGCTATTTACTGAAGAAAGGTTGACGATTTATGAATTTTTAAAAATAGATTTTTAATGCTTTTTAAATTTTATCGACATAATATTATTACCTCCAATAATATTCACATAATCACGCGAGCACACAAATATAGAATACATATTATCAAATAACATTTTGTTAAATTTAACCTAATCGACAATTATTATTATTGTATATCCTCTATATTCTCCATTCAGAATCGTCTTAATGAAGAAATAAATTATCATTCCTTTAGAATATAGTACACTCACTAAGAATATCTCATTCGATGTGCAAAAAACACCCCAAAATGCCGGAGTATGTCCTTTTTTATCTCTTTCTGGTAACACTCTTTCGTATCACTTGTCCAAAAATTTAGATTAGTAACTTTATAGAACCGAAAATACTCAGATAGTACTGTAGAGAGGCCATTTTCAAATTTCTGAATATTTTTTTCTAAAAGTTAAGAAAAATCTGTAGAACAATCGATAAAATATATTATTACCAGAATTTTCATAAAATAAAAAATTGTTTTTTAACATAAATCCAAAATAATGTGGCTAGAAACTTGAATCTTTTATCAAGTACTAAAAATAGTCACGAAAACACTATAAAAAAGGAAAATTAAGTAAAGTAATGCAAAGACAAGTATAGTAAAGCAAAGATAAGTAAATTAAAGTAATGTAAAGCAAAGATAAGTATAGACAAAAAAAGCCGGACATACCTCGCACCACGGGTATTCTTCTATCTTTGGGTCAGATACTCTTAGTGGATATATAGAATTTTAAAGAAATGATAAATCATTTCTTTAATAATACGATGCTGAACGAAGGAAATCAATAATATAAAGAACTTTAATAGTACTCATAAATTTCAACACACCCATCTAGAGTATCTGACACTGGGAGCGAAGTATGTCCGCCTTTCCTGTCTAAACTGCAATACTTATTTTTACTTTGCTTTACTTTTATTTATTTTTTTATTTAATAAATATAGAAAAGGGGAAAAAAATTAATGAAAAAGAAAAGTATTCGAATAAAATGTAAATTTTTTTTTCACATTTTCAAAATTTTCCTGCGTCAAAACATTTTGCATATTATTTTCTATTTATGGTTAGGTTAGAATTGTTTAAAATTGGATAAAATAAATGATGGTTTTCGAGTCTTTTTTCGCAAAATTTGGGAGGCAGTTTTTCCCTTAAGAAAAATAAGAAATTGAGAAATTCGAAAAATTACGTCTTTAAAGTACTTAAAGTACTATCTAGAAGCAATTTCGGTTTCAAATAATTGATGGTCGAGACTTTTGGACAAATATTTCTATACGAAAAAGTGTTTACAGTAAAATAAAAAATAAACATCAATAAAATAACACTAACTTCTCCGCTTCCCCCAGAATCTAAAAAAATTCAAAAACATATGGTCAGTTTTGAGTGAAGCCTTTTGAAAATATTGGAAACTTTTCGTTTATTTTGTAAATTTTTATCTCATAAAATTTTTGATTCATGATATTAAGAAGACAACTTGGGAATGTAAAATGACCTAATTCATATATAAATATATATATATATATATATATATATATATATATATATATATGTCGCATGTAAGCATCACATAGCGTAATCGGTCTTTCCATGAACTGGACATCCAGTTCATGAAAAACGATCAAATCGCGTTTAAGTAAACATGAAATGGACAATTTTTTTGTCCTATACGTGAACTGGTTAGTTTTTATAAGTCATTTTTATAAGATAAAAACTTATAAAAAACAAGATCTTATTTCAGTTAATAGAAGAATTTTATATTCTTCTATAGCAATTTTATACTGGTTAAGTAAAAAACATTTTTTTTTTTTTTTTCGTAATAATAAAATTGATAATAAATAAAAATAACCTACACTATGATGTGCATAATCAATCTTATTTCGTAAGTTAGGAAGTAGTTAGTAAGTAAGAATATTATGTAGTTTGAAAAATGTAAAATAAAATTTTAAATTATAATTTAAAAAAATGATTTAAATAAATAACTAATTACAACAAATAATAAAGTATTTCAAAATATGTCTATTTATGACCTCAGTATAACCAATGCATCATTTGAAAAGAAAAGAATTATGTTATTATCAAAAATATAAATTTTCGCTATATGGATATCCACATGATGAAATTATTTACGCGATTTGATAATTTGTTGTCCATATCATGAAAAGTTATTCAATTAACGTAAAATTTTAGTGAGTACAGAGTACACGATGTGGAAAAAAGGTCTATCCAGTTCACGTATTGGACAAAAAATGTTCCATTTCATGTAAGCGCGAAACACGATTTGATCGTTTTTCATGAACTGAATGTCTAAAAAGATCGATTATGCTATGTGGATGCGATATATATTTATGTCTTTTTGACCTTAAAAAATTTCGAAAATTGTAAGTCAGCATTTCTTTTTATAACCTTTTGTTTCGATGGAATTCGTTATTATACCTCTATTTATACACTTTAATGTACATAAATGAAAATTGGTTCAACCGATCTTTATGAATCTTGGTACCCAGGTGGATAATTTCATTGCGAATATTATGGTTCAATAAAATATTTTACGGACGAATTATTAAACATTTTATAAGGGCTTGATTGAAAAAATATCTAAAAAAGAATTTTCAAATATCATGGTATATTTTTAGTTTGGAGACACTCAAAAATTTTGGTATTTTTTTGCCATTTCATATATTTTTTGATGCCGAGTACGACAGTGTGAACCAATAAAATCCGCGTGTATCAATTGTTTTCTAATCATTCAATTTTAAAAATTCAATATATTTTGGTCTTATATTTCAACTATTCACACTGTTTTCAATGCTATTCTTGTGGTCTCGTAGTCAAGTGAAACTGCGGGATATGACAGTTTCGGATTCAAGTCTTACCCTGTAAATTAATTTTTTTTGCACTTTTTTCAACTGTGACTGATCAGAGGCGACAAGGTAAACATTAATACTAATCAAATTATAGGTAATGTTAATTTTCATTAATTAGGGTCACTTTTTTATTTCATTAGATGTAAGGAAATATATGAAAAATTAATTTTTATTTTTCGTAAATTTGTATGTGACTAAATGCTTTTTGATTCAACATTTAAGTTCAATGTATGTAAATTGGTTTTATAGTATACAATAGTAAGATCAGTGTATAATCACACAAAAATTAATTAATTTTGTTATTTTGGTCGAATTTTGACCACTTGGTGATAGTACATATTATTACGTAACTTATACAAATTCGATAATTTATATGAAACATGAATTATTCTGTTATTAAATAACAGTTGTTAAACATATTGACAATTACTATTATTGTATATTAACTAAGGATCCTCTCTGAATCGTTTTATTGAAAAAATAATTTATCATTTCTTTGAAATTCAACACACCCACCAACAATATCTCATCCGAGGTGTAATGTGTACATATACTTTACTTCATGGGTATTCAGTATTCACCCATGGAGTAAAGTATATGTATTTTTTTTAATTGACTGTCTGTAAAATTTTTAAATATAGAGAGATATTATAGGAAATACCTTCTTTCTCATCAACTTTTTTTTCCCTTTTCTCAGTTATTAATGGAATATAAAACTGGCAGAATAAAGAATATATTTTTTTTGTTACAGTAACAAACTTTTAAATGCATTCATTGGGTAGATTTTAACAATATTTCAAAACAATAATTCAAAATAAATTTTATTGAACATTTTTAATAAGTAACAAAATATTTCTATCACAGTCGCATTCTTTTCATTCTATGTTTTATCTTAAATTACGATTATAAAGGACTCATTGATAGATTTTTGTTGAATTATTTATGTAATTAATATGTTTTTCTTTTTTGTACTGCATTTTTATATAATTTTTTTTAAAAAAGAATATACTCATGGGGTTAAATTTTTGAAATTGCCTTAGGTGATAGTTGAAAAATGCATTAAATGAATTACGTGAGTTGTAAATAATTTACGGCTGTAATTTTTAGAATGTACCTTAGTGAAATGGTACGTGTTCTTTAAAATATCTACTATGTATATAATAATGAAGAATAATTCCAAGTGAAAGTGTTCAAAGTGAGGTAGTTGTTGTGTAGCATATCAATGTTGCATTCTAACATGTATATCTTATATTTATCGTGTAAAATCTACTTAATATAAGTATTTAATATAATTTAATTCATTTTAAGTTTTGTTAAAAGGCAAAATAAAAATTAATCATTATAATTACAACTCGTAATTATATAGAACTGTGGAACCTTTGAAAGCCCGACAATAACATTTAATTATTCAGTCATCAAAACCCAGTAGCATTTTTAGTTTTATTCATATATCTATAATTATTATGACTATTTAAAAATTATTATATATAAATACATAAATGTATTATTAAAGTTTATTATAGATTGGCGTTATCTTTAAGTATTTTACAGTTGACCATTAAGTTTATAATTTTTATTATGGAGTTAATAATTACTTGGACATATATCACACTACATTACCACTTACCTCATCATTTAAGTTGTAAAACACGTCTTATTACAGAAAAATAATAATATTTATAATTAAATAATAAGAAATATCAATTATAAATAAATAAAAAGTTTTACAAGTACATTATTTTCAATTTTTTAGATTCTGAACGTAGTGAAGAAGCTTATGTCTTTACAATGATGTTTATTATTTATTTATTTTTCTTCTCTGTAAACACTTTTTCGTATAGAACCACTGGTCCAAAAGTTTCGATCAATAACTTTATAGATCCAAAATCGAACCCAGAAGGTACTTTTGAGAGGTCATTTTTCAAATTTCTCAATATTTTTTTAAATAATGCGAAAAAACTGGAAAATTTTTTTCAAAATATGCAATTACCGCAATTTCCGTAAAATTGAAAATTACTTTTTGACATAACTTCTAAAATAATGTAGCAAAGGACTTGAAATTTTTACCAGCCACTATAAATAGTCACCAGAAAATTTCATAAAAATTTCAAAATGATTTGATCAATTTTGAGTTAAGTGCAGCATTTTGAAAATTTCAGAAATATCTCGTTTTTTGTTAGTTTTTATGTAATAAAATTTTTGATTTTTGATATTAAGACTTGAAAATTTAATATGATCTCACTGACATATGTGTCTAATCGATCTGAAAAAATCTCAAAAGTCGTTAGTCAACTTTTTTTTTTTATACCCGTTTGAAGTTAGAATTTCGACTGAATTCGTTAGTTATACCTAAAATCACGCACTTTAACGTACATATAAGAAAATTGGCTTAACCGATTGTTTTGAAATTTGGTGCCTAGATAGAAAATATCATTGCGAATATTTTGGTGCAATAAAATTTCTTACGAACAAAGAATTAAACATTTTACAAGGGTAAGACTGAAAAAAACTCGAAAGTACGGTAGGTATTTGTTATTCGCTTATCTTATCGTACGTATTTTTCGA
>JAIPRM010001428.1:0-38227 GCA_025469315.1 Stegophylla sp. TES_Ste_2020
TCAAATTTTTTTGGTAGTTTTTTCCAAAAAAAAAAATTGAAGAATTGAGAAATCAAAAAAATGACCTCTTTAAAGTACAATCTAGAGGCAAATCCGATTTCAAAAAGTTATTGATCGAAACTTTTGGACAAGTATTTCTATACGAAAAGTTGTACACAGAAAAAAATAATAATAATATGTAATAAACTTTATTGTAAAAACATTAACTTCTTCACTTCGTTCAGAATCTAAAATTCTGTGTTTACATTTTCTTATAAAAATACTCATATTTAATTGGAAATTATAATATATATTATTATATTTTAAAAATTATATATTATATTTACCTAACCTAATTATAGGCATTAGCCATTAAACAATATTATAAACATGGCTTTGTAAGTACATAATTTGAATTATGTAATAACAAATTCATGTATGAAACTTTTATTTTGCATTTTTTGACGTTTTAAATTTTTTAGGTCATTTTTTTTGCATTTTTAAGTCATATTATACTTTTTTAGTTCATTTTTCGGTATTTTTAATTAAATTTCGTCAAATAACATCTTTCGAAAACCTTTTTTTTTTGTTTTACACAGGCTGTATATACGTCAAATTTAAAAAAAAAAAAAAAATTTTTAATGTTTCTGACGAATAGCATTATATTATAAAATTCAAATTTTACTAACAATTTTATTTAATGTTTTTATTAAATACGTAAACATATTTTTAAGGATGTAAAATTTAATCTACTAATGTAGTGATGTATAATAATATCCTATAATATCAATTTAAATATAAAAGTTAAATTAAAACTATTTTAAGTGCATTTTTTTGACATTTTTTAAGGATTTTTAGTGCATTAAATTCACAGCCCTAGTAATAATAATCATTATATTGCATGTGATTCGATATTATGCCAAGGATAAAATATTATTCGAATGAAATCTCTATTGAAAATAACGGTGTAATTCAATAATAAGAAACCGATATGATAGAGAAAAAAAAAAAATCAAAAAAAATCTTATCGACCCTGCCAGGATTCGAACCTGGAATCTTCTGATCCGTAGTCAGACGCGTTATCCGTTGCGCCACAGGGCCTCGATGTGTAGACGTGGCAAAACGTGAACAATTAAACGCGTTCCTAGTATCGCTTTGGTCGTATTTTGATAACGACAAGTTCGTTGATAACGATCGATTTTTACATATTTGTTTAACCGCGTACTTTCGAACTGTCATCTTGTTATCGTGTTGTGCGACTATTGCTATGGATTACGTATTTACGTGACATAAAATAGAAATAATTAAAATTCGATATTTAATATTATCATTTGCAGCCAGAATGGCCATGTCAATACTTGATTTTGGAAAAACTATTGAGAATTTCAATAAACGCCCTGTTCATAGTACCAATCAGAATCTATTAAAATAATAATATACCTAATAATAATAATTTTCTTTATTCATTTCATCAAGATGTCTAAAAAGTATTTTAAATTAACATAATAAAATGAAGTCTCCAAAAGCATGCTTGAGGAGGAGACTTAATTCTAAAATAGTGATCTATAGTATATCTATATCTATATCTATCCATACATTGGATAGGAGCGTTAAAAAGAGAAACAAAAATCAAAAACAATAAATATTAATTATACAATAAACTTAACCTATTAATATATCTTACATTTAAAAAAAAATAAATAAATAAATAAATTCTATTTCTAACATAAAATTTTACTGAACAAACCTTTTGAATAAGTTGTACCATACAAAAATGTTTCCATAAAAAAAAAAAAATTAACATAATTTTAAGACCACTTGCTTCTTTACTCCACTGAGGATTTTAAAAAATATACTATGCACCAAGCATATTCTGGCTCCTGGAGTGGAGCTTGCCAGCTGCATTAAATTTTAAAGAAACAAAAAATCATTTATTCAATAATATGATTCTGAACAGAGCTTCAGTTAATTGACTTCAGTTACTTGACAATTTCTTTATTTATTTTTTTTATTCACCTACCCAAAAAGTAAAAACTAGCTAACAAAAGAGAAAAAACTGAGAACAGGAAAAAACATTTTTTTTCATTTTTTTTTTTTAAATGAGCAAAAAGTGTAAGAAAAAAAGCCGGACATACTTCGCACGACGGGTGGTATTCTTTTGATGGGCATATTGAATTTTAAAGAAACGATAAATCATTTCTTCAATAAAACGATTCTGAACGAGGGAAGTTAATAATATGAAAAAAAAATGTTAGAAAAATGTCCAAAATTTTTTATTCACATTTTCAAAATTTTCTTGTACTAAAATCTTTTTTATATGATTTTCTATCTATGTTTAAATTTCCATAAAATTCTGATCAAAAAATTATGGTTTTCGAGTCGTTTTTGTCAAATTTTGGGTAGATTTTTCTAAAAAAAACATTGAAGAATTGAGAAATTCAAAAAATGACCTCTTTAAAGTACAATCTAGAGGCGAACCGGGTTTCAAAAAGTTATTGATCGAATCTTTTGGACAAGTATTTCTATACGAAAAGTTGTACACAGAAAAAGAAAAGAAAAAGAAACATTATTGTAAAAACACTAGCTTCTTCACTTCGTTCAGAATCTAAAATTAATTCGACATACTATTATGGTCTACATATTATATTTAAATTTCTATAAGGTTTGTATTAAATAAAAACTATGGCGTTTTTGTCAAATTTTGAGTAGCTTTTCTCAAATTTTAGAAAATTTCATAAAATGGCCTCTTCTTGGTACTATATAGAGCCAAATTCTAATTCAAAAAGTTACTGGTTGAAACTTCTGGACAAGTATTTCTATATTATGATCACTTCACTCAAAATCTGAAAATTGTTAATTATGAATAATTATTCAATATATTATATAACATTTAATATGTAATATTATTAGATGTCAACTGAGTCGTATACAATAAATATAGGGTATCCCACAGTATATGTCGCAGTCAATAACATTTTTTCTGATGAACTACTTTGTACAATTTTAAACTACATCAATGACTTTTACTTTTATCAAAATATATTTTTTTTTCTATTTTTTTATAGTCATCACAATGCTAACCAAAACTTAAAATTCTGTACTTTGAATATTTTGAATTTTTTTTTTTAAGTGTTGATTTTAAAATAATTTTTTGTCAGCGCCAAATCAATAACACGTTTGACACAATGAATGGAATAATAGATATAATATATTATATATTATAATTATATAATATACTATAAGCAACAATTGAAGACAGTATACAATTTAATTTTCAAAACTCTATCCCCACCCCAAATAGGTTAATTTAATTACATAAACAGTTTGAGAAATGCAAAATACAATAACAGCAATACAAAATGAATTAATTGTCATAATATTTACTAAAATATGTCACATGTGCAGAAATTTTCCTGATCAAATAATAAACAAATTTGAGTATGACTTATAAATCAATAAGGCTAAGCAAACACTCTAATGTGTAGACTTTTCAAATTAAACAAAACTAAATATTACATTAAAAAGAAGGAGTGTCTTTTATTCATTAAATATTTCATAACATTGATAGGTACATTTTTTTTTTTTTTTGCATTCAAATCACTATTTTTAATGAATTATTCTTTTTGATTGAACTTGATTCCTTGACACACTTGGAAAAAATTTAATTTTTCAGATAGTGATATATCATTTTGGCAGTTATCACCTCAATACATTAATTTCACTATCTTAATGTACATAGGCTAACTTAGACTGTTTTTATGTGGGAGCAAAAATATTTTTTTTCAAATCTCTATAAGCACATATTCATTACCTATCTTATATTAATTTATGGTTTTCAACATTTTCATTAAATTTTTACTTTTCAAATTATTTTTTCACATTTACTACTTTTTTGATTAGATTCATTTTGAATAGAAATTTTTTGATACTACTTCTATTTAAACGACTTTTATTAAACATAAAACCATAGCATCTTAATATATAATAATACAAAGCCAAATTTATGAACGTGTTAACTGTTACTTAAAATGCTCAGATTTTTTTTACTTTTTTTTTTTAATGAAAGCCCATTAGCATTAACATCAGCAAAATTCGGAAAAGTAAATATTTTACTAAACCATCCTCTCCAAGGATGAATGAATAAATAGACACTAGTCTAGACGTAGGCAGTTAAGGTATAAATTTACCATGACAAAATAAAATAAATGAAGAAAACTCAACAATGATTAATGTGAAGCAAGATATTTTCCCATTTTTTGACGTTTTTCCCAATTTGAAGCAAAGTTAAGAGATGAAAAACATAACAACCTCATTATATATGCCTTTAAAATTATCTTTTGGAAACATTTTTGGAATAAACCTACTGATCTAAGAATATTTTTGATAAGTATTTCCATTCAAAAAAAGAAAAAGAAATACACAACTTTTATAGCACTTTCATTCCTCTTAGAATCTAAAATAATAAAATAAGCTTATCATTATAGATGATACTAATTTGCATTCGTTTTATTGTCTGTCGCTTTTTAAAAATTGAATAAATTAGTCATTCCAGTATATAATTGTGACATATAGAAATGGGGATATGGTCCCCATTCTCCCCATAAATACACCACTGTCAGGCTATAATAACTTTTAATAAAAAAAAAACTGTAAATTGTTGAAATAATACATTTATGTAAGATTTTTGTAAAATATGTAATAATGTAAATACATTATTACATATTTTTGTGTATACTTTAATTAATAAGTACAGGATTTTTGAAATTGGTGTGCTTTTTAATAAAATTAATAAAATATAATTTTTTTATTTTTTATTATTCTTCTTTCCATCCTAATGGCTAATGTATACGTTTCATACCACCAAAAACTAAACAGATTTTACTTTTCAAGCAATTAATAAGTAACAAATAATATTATAGAATCAAATTAAATTCCATTACACATAAAATGGCCAAAAATATTTTTTTATTTATTTTTTGGTTAAAATATTTTTCTGTCTGCTTAAATATTTTCGGCTTTTTTATAGCCCTCAAAAATATGTATTGTATAATGTATAGTATTGAAACAAATATAATATGTTTCTCAGAAAATTAAATTTAATACAATATACTATTTGGTGGATCAGCAGGAGTAAGCGTTTATAAGTTCCTGTCACACTTATTCATATGCATAGATTTGGGGTTAAATAAAAACAAAGGTTAAAATTAATGGGATTATATAAATAATATAATAACAAAAAAATATATAACTACTTATAATAATGTAGCATGTTAATTTTGTTCGCTAATGTTTCATAAGTATTTCTATTTTACTGTTTTATTTGAATTAACAATCACTCAGTATTTTTGTTTTAGTATTTGTTTACAAAAAAATATAAATATAATTAATCTTTAAATATTAAAATAAATACATATAGAATAAACACTCCTCTGGGTATTTATGATGGGTATAAGTTTTACACCTTTTTTCAGTTACAATATTAGACATCTGTTTTAAAAAATACACATGTGGATTATTAATTGACAAAATTATTACTTATGGTATTTTAATATATCAGGCTGAAAGGCAAAAAAGTGTGGAAAAATGAATAAATAATGATGATGAAAATAATAATAATAATAATAATAATATTATTATTTGAACCTGAAGACCTTAGGTTACATAAATTATACCTATATATATAAAAAAAAATAATAATAATAATAATAATGATAATAATAAATAAATAAAAATTAAGTGGACGGAAATATTTTTTAAGTTCAAAATAATAAAAACTTATTACATTCCCAAATTGTTTTCAAAGTGTTAAAATGATGAGGAAAATAATAAAACAGCGGCACAACTAAAAAAGTAAAAAGGTCAAACAAGATTATCAGTTTTTGCCACTGATTCATTGGAAATTGCACATTGGTTAGAGAAATTTGATTATCTGAAAGCAATAATAATAAAAAAAAAAAATGCCTAGCTTAATAATCCTAGATGACAACTTGAGCTCGGACCGATTAGATATCATTTTCATTAAAAATTGGCACTTTTCACAACCTTACAAAGAAAATAAAAATTAGTCTACAATTACTTATGGAGGGGGTTTTATTTTATTATGTACATGGTTGATTTTAATGTCAAAGAGTATCATAGACGTTTAAAGTTAATGTCTCTGTTCAGCTGGAGTGTATAGAGATGTATGATGTAGGTACAAAACCTTCCTCAATATTGGGAGGTTGTCTTCTAACTCGTGTCCAACCATCTCCTTGATCTTGTTCAATAATAAGAAGTTGTTCTCCATCAAACATTGGTATTGAGCCTTCACTTGTAGCTAAAACAATAAATAATAACAACAATATGTTATAATAACATAAATCAATTCAAAATTAGCTATTAATCATTTAATAGAAGTGATATTTTTACCTTCAAATGCATAGAGAGCAGTACACGTGCCAAGTGGAGGCAATTCATGAATATCGTAATAAGGTGGAGGATCATCTTCATTTTCAAAAGAGTTACGTGAAGCACCCAGACTAACAGTTTCGCTTGGATATCTACTGTAAACATGGTATTAGTTAAAAATGAAAAAAAAAAAAAAAATGAAATTTATTTCAAATTTTACTTGTTTACAGCTGGCACATCAACACTGGAATCAGATGATGAACGGCCAAAAGATTCGTTTTCTCCAAGAGGAGCTTTTCCATCTGGTATGGTAGTAGGCAACCTTCTAAAGAACAAAATACATTCAAAATTAAAATCAATTTAAAACAATTTTATTATGTTCTTACTTGTGGTTTGATAGATTGTTAGTACTACCATTCCCAACACCATTCTGTTCTGTTGATTCATATTTGCGTGTACTCAATGGACTACTATTACATTCAACTTCTTGTAAAAGTCCCTGGTACTTGACTATATCAGTATTTAGCTTATCAATACGTTGAGAACACTCATTTAGTTGACCTTCTGTAGACATAGGATCACCAAGAGCTGGGTTTGATTCATAAACTCCTTTCATTTTCATTATACCATCTCTGAAGAAACACACATTGTAATCGTTTGGTGAAAAACATATTTTACACATTAGTATGTCGATTATACAAAAAGTGAACAGTGATCCAAATGGTAAAAACGTATTAGATTTTTAAAACAATACATAATGACATGTCAGTGCACATTAAAAAAGGCAACATGAATCAGATACACATGTTGAGAACTGCATGTGTATCTGATTTACATTACAAATTATTAGTTGTAGAGTTCTACCAATCACTATTTATGTTGCCGACTAGAGTAAATAAACAATAATATTTACTTGGCTGCTATTTCTTGATTTAGTTTTGCTTGTAAATCCTCTATTTTTTGAACAATTTTTTTTCGACGTTGATTTGGTGGTAATTCGCTGTAATCATCCTTATCACCAGAAGACGAGAGATTATTCTATCAAAAATAAAATAAATTAATACAAAATATTAATGGCAAAAAAATATTAAGTTTTATATTAAGAGTGATTATTGTGTTATTATGCAACTATTATAAAAACAAACAAAGAAATTATTTAATAATAAATAGGGCTCAGATATGTATGCATTTGCATATTCTTTCTGTATGATTGTTAAATTACCAATTAAATACAAAATCTGTTTAATTATGTTTTAAATACAATTACACAATTTTTTAGAGCATATTTTTGTTTTTAGGGTATATTTTACAATTTTAAAGTCATTTTTATGGTTTTTGGATTATATTTTGATAATTTATTAAAAAAATGTTTTTTTTATTTTTAATTCAACTAATAGTATCTATCTTAATTTTGGTTAGGTTATTTTTAGGATTTTTGTAAAAACTAATACTTTTTTATTTTGTAGAAACTTGTACTTAAAAAATTTAAAATAAATTAACATTTTATTTGAATAATATTTTGAATAAAACTATCTTGGAAGATATATTTAACAGAATATATGATATTTTAGTGCATTTAAATCTGAGCCCCAATTAATAAACATTGTTATTTTATATAAATTTTTTATACAAGCAAATGAATGCAATAAAATATAATATAAATAATATCTACATATTTATAATATGTAAGTATTTTTTTGATTGAAATTTACATTATAATCAAGTTTACAGAATATTGTTATACTCATAGTTGTGTAGAAGTTCATGGTTTGATATTATTAAAAATTTGTTTGTTATTGGTTACTCATTGATATTTTTAATTAATAACATACTCAAAATTATTTTTGTTAGTGATGTTAAACCATAAAAAATTATTAACAGTAAGTTTACTCATAGGCACAACTATGGAAAGGGGAAGCAACTCCAAAAAATTCAAATCATAATTCTTGGCATTCATATTTCAACAAGGCAAATTTCTGGTTTTTTGTTCAAATTCATTACTGTAGTATTTATGTTTTAACATATATTATATTTAATTAATTGCAAAATGGTTTGAAAATATTAATAGTAGGTTAAATAACAACATAAATATATTATTATCAATTATATTATAGTAAGAAATCACTGGTCGCAAGTTTTATCATTATTTACAAGCACTTGCACCACAATGTAGAGAATGCTGAATGATTATCATTGTATGTATATGTATGTTATTCAAATATATTACTTTAAAATAAAAACTACATAAAAAAATATAATTCTTATGCATATAAAAAATTAATAATAGTTAACATTCATTTTCTATTTATACAAATGTTTAAAAGGAGTTGAGAATCAAAATTATTTTTAGAGGTTGGGGAGATGGAATATTTACAATTTTAGTATCCCCTAAAATCCATCTAGTTGTGCTTATGAGTTTACTGATAATGAATTATCAGCAAATATTCCTTAAGGTATTTAAATATTAAAGGTTTTAGACATTTATTGCTTCTAATTTAATAATTACATTATCATTTCACTTGTTATAAGTATAAAGGAGACTGTTTTTTATTACATTTAAATAATCATTAATCATGTCTTTATGATTTTATGAGGTGGAAAGTTGAACACACATTTAATTACAGACTTAAAATAATAAATTTTTTATACCTTGACAGAACTGCATACGTCCATTAGCTTCCGAGTGCATGTAAAACATATAAAGCAAGCGTGATTAGCCATGCAGTTAGTAAAAATTATAATAATAAACAATATACATTTTTAAAGTTTTGAACTAACAATACACTTGAATACATTTTATATCTTAAAAATTAATTTCTGGAAGTAAATTATATAGTTAAATAACATCTAACTTAAGACTAATACCAATTTGTTTAACTTCTATACATAGCTTGTATACATACATTCTAACATTCTATTTAACATCTGGTTATGTTTAAAAACATATTTACATAATTAACAGAAATTATAATTGATGATTAAATTTGAGAGGTCAAATACATAGAGTAATGGAATCATATTACGTATATACAAATAATAAAAATTAAATGCAATTGCTAGGCCAAAAATATGAGTGCAAAAACAAAGGCGATATTTAAAGCAAACACCAAAAATGTGGTGTTATAGTGTTCCAGAAATACTGACCCATTTAACATTTTTACTTGATGAGTTTACAAATAAGCATTTATTATATTAATAGGAAATTACAAATTAATAAACATTTTATTTAAAATGTTATGGAAATATCAATTAAACTTAGTAGTATTTCTGGGCCAGTTTGTAAAAAAACAAAACATTGACAATTCGCGATAGGCTATGAATTCTTCCAAAATGTACTTACGAATAGTATTGAAAATTATTCAAGAACATTTATTTTTTCAAAACATAATAATAAAAAAAAAAAAACCCAGTTATTCAATATGCAAGTATTTTTTAAAAATCTATTTTTTTTTTTATCACTTACCTTGTTGGAGCTAAATATGGAAAAAAAGGTTGCTCGGCTTTTTTTCTTTGCCATAATGGTACCTCTAACAGTCTTTGAATCAGTCCTTATAGGACCAGCACCAGATAAAGCATAAGCATGACCACCTGGCAAGGTAAGTGGCGTGGATTCACCACCACGACTTAAATCATCAAATGGAAAATCTCCAGGAGGTTCAAAACCAGATTTGTACCTTTCTATTACTAAAAGCGTGTCCTAAAAGTGAAAAAAATAATAAATAATATAATGTTAAGCAACCTCTTTAATATTAAACTAAGACAAGATATTTTTAAAGTATCAAGGGATATATAAATAATTATTAATAAATATTGAAAAGTGACATATTTATAGGATATAAATAATCTATTCAGGATATTAATAAACAAATATTCAAATCAATATACAATATTTTTATAAATATTTATTAAGGTTTTACTTCAATACTCCTGAACATAAATACATAATAATAATATATATGAAAATTATATTACGCAGAATTCAAATTTCAGCATTAAAATTAAACCAATGTTTCAAGATTTGTAAAAATCTTTTTACAAAGAATTATCAAAGTTTAATTTTAGAGCTAAAGAAATAGTTAACATAAACATTCACTTTTTGACTTAGAATGGACCAAAGAAGCTAATTATAATGATATTTATTACTTTCTTTTTTTCTATTAACACTTTCATGTGTTGTAACGCTCATTTAGAAGTTATATCTAGCTACTTCATAGATTAGAAAATTATTCTAAATGGTAGAGAGGTTAATTTTAGAAAATTTTCAAAACATTAAGAAAAACTGCTCAAAAATTGAGTAAAAACGACAAGATATTCCGTATCAGTGATTAAGTCTGAACTCCAAAACTTAATAATACTAGAATGTAAATATTTCATCACTATTAACAATAGTGTAATAAAGACAGAAAATATTTGACCACTTATTGGATAAATATAGTACTTTGGAAATAAATAATTTTATTTAGTTTTTATCTAATACATTTTTAAATTCATAATATTATGAGCTAAAAATGTAATACAACCTTACTGAAAAATCATTGGTACATTAATTTTTCTTATAAATTGTTGATAGTAAGAATTTGTTTTAACTGGCCATTATCACTAAAAATAAAAAATGTTTTTCCAATCAAAACCTCATAAATTATTTTGCAGAAATAATCAAAAGATTCCTCATGTGTTTTTCTACCGATAATCAAATTTCTAATAAGGTTAGCTCAATGAACAATTTTTACAAGCATTTGAAGTTAGAATTACAGCTTAAAAGCCATGTTTTGGAATTTAAACCTCTTATTATTAAAAACTGACAATTATTGTTTTGTATAATTAAATGAATTTCTGCTCAGTCTTTAAATGATTTATAGTTTTATATCCTACATCTTCTTGACTTGACTATTTTAAATACCTAGTTTAATATAAAAAAATATTTTACAGAAAAATAATAAGATGCATAAGGGTATGTTTATGAGTGTTGCAGTGTATGTTGTAGCGCAACATCAGCACATTTTATTAATGCCAATTATTACCCAAAGGTTATATACAACATAAAGTTGTCGAGTAGACATTTCTTTTTCATCAAAACTACAACATTTTACACTGTATAGGTATTATTAAAAAGTAAATATTGTGTTATAAGGTATGCTAAACAGTTAGTTCCTAATTACATTTTGTGTAATATCATAATTAATTATTGGTGAAATTTTCAAATAATATTGTATTTTTAAAGGTTCCAACAAAATGATTGTTATAAATTTGTAAAAATCGAGAGATTTAGTAAATTTTTACTTTTCTTACTTAATTTTGTATTTTATGTTTTAGTAATACCTTATGTAGAAGTCCACAAATGTATATGATGATATGTAATAATAAACATTATAAAATTTCTTTCTATACATTTAATTTTAGTAGTTTAAACTCTAATTTCAAAATTATCGATAAAATTTAATATTTTTTTTAATATATTTACAGGGTTGTAAATTAATATATAATGCATATTAATTAATAAATTTATCATGCTTACTTGTTTCTCGTTGATTTGATTAGCAGCATTTATTATTCCATCCAGACACTTGTTTATGATAGGAAAAACATTTCGTTCAACATCTGCCGAATGGGCTACAAAATGCCGGATGTTTCGTATACGTTTTTCATCAAGTTCCTGCAGCTGCCTAAAGACCTCTGGCATCAGTGTTTTATAATGTTGACTCTGAAATAGAGAAAAAAAAACTTATCTCATCGGTTTAATTAATATATCACGTGAACCAATGGTAAATTTAAAACTATTATGTCATTCACACTTTCCTCAATACACTTACCTGCAGTTCATTGGTCTTCTGCAACTGGTTGGCATAGTCATTTTTCGACTCTTCGCAGTGCTGGTTCTTGATTGCCATATTCATCCGCTGTTTTTCAACTTCAGCCCTTGACAGGTTTAGGTCAGCGTCAGCTCGTTGAAAATTGTCCAGGGCCCTTTCAGCTTCTTTAAAAGCTTTTTCATAGTTTTTCCGTGATCGTTCAAGAGACGCGACCTGATTGTTGATCATATCCACATATCTTGAGCTTTCTTGGAGTAACTGTATTAGAACAAGCAAATAGTATCTATGCTTTAAAAACCAAGTCGGCAGCAATAACAATAATATAATATATTATAATAGGTGTGTATCGAAAATCCACCGGTTGCTGTTATAACTATATTGTTGTGTACCTTCTTTCTTTCATCTTTGATGTCCTTCACTAGACAATGAATTTCGTTGATGACATCAGATCGGAGATTTTCAGCTATTACTTCATGTTGACCTGCTAAATCGTTTACTTCACATAACATTGCCTTGAATGCCTTACATGCACTATACCTAGACAAAAATAGTTCAAATGAATAACAACACAATAACAGGAATCCATTATTAAAGCATTATTATATGTGGTAAGACAACAATGATAGCAGGGTAATCATTGGTCATTTTGTAAAAATAAAATGACCTTCTTTTTTAAGTTTATATATTTGTTACATTATGTAGATTATTGGTCACACATTATATTATAATTCACCAACAAAAAAATGGGACTAGGTAAACCGAGTCCCTGTGATTTAATCTACAGATTTGTGTACAAATCGGTATCTGTTTATTTTCTCATTGAGATAGCTGAAAAAAGTAAACCAATGTGAAACAATAATGAATTGGTTTGGTCGATCGAATTTCTAGATTTATTGAGTATTATGTTACCATGGTACAATAACCAACAATCAAAGCAAAATAAAATGACAAGTGTCAACGCATTAAATTAATGAGAGTTGTGAAAAATGCTAAGTAAAAATGAACCATCTAGAACCCAATTTTCATTAAAAAGTGGCTGGTCTAAGCTTTTGGATAAGTATTTCTATAAGCAAGTGTTTACAGAACGAAAAAAAAAATAAAAATAAACATCATTGTAAAATTATAAGCCTCATTGCTCTGCTCAGATCCAACATGATTAAAATAATAAAAACATAAAAGTTTGTTAAGTTAATCTAACATACTATTTTTAGGAAACTAGAGTCAACCATCTCTTTGTGTTTCCTGGGTAAAAATAATAGGCCCTATAACTGCTAAATATCAATTAAATCTGATCACCTTTTTAAAACTGGGACTCAGTTTATATAATAATTATAGGTTTGGGACTCAGTTTACCAACTCGGAAAAAAATTGTAGTAAAACTGTATAAACAATTTAAAATGTACATGGTTTATCATTGATTATTAAATTTTTTTTTATTGGTAATCAGTTATTTAAAACATACTACTATTAATAAACCTATAAAGAATTTTCTTAGTTATTTCTATGTAACACTGATTAAAAATAAATTAGTAAATATTAGTTTTATTCTTTAATACTATTTAATGTATTTTATCAATATAATACATATTAAAAAACTCTAAATAGAACATTAAAATATTTTTGTTAAAAAACAAAGAGGGATACTTTTACTGCTTCTTTATTCTTGTATTCATAGTGACTAATATTTTATTTCATACAAAATTGTGAAAAGTACATCAAAATATCATGTAGTTAATAATAAAATTGAATTTTATTAAATATAGATTATTGATATAATGACATATTAATATTTAATTAATAATAAAGAGTTCACCAAACAATTTAATTTTTTTGTATGATAAAAGATTAAATTAGTGGATTATCAATGAATAACAGGAAATATTTTACCAATTTACTACTATCAGTTAACTGATAGAAATAATAATTATTATATAAATAGAATAAACTTTAAATAAATTAAAAAATAACTTTTAGGGCAATGTCTTGGTATTTCAAAAATTTAAGAAAAGTAATTCATTTTTTTGGGTGAATATAAGTCTTACACGAGCTTAACAGGCAGAAAAAAAAATAGATGTTCCTACACGACCAAAAAAAGTATATAGGTAATATTATGTTAGTTCTTACATGACTGAAGGAATAACTAATAAGAATGTTGATGACATACGTTAAAATCCATAAAATGCTACATAGATTCATGATAGGAAGAAGTGCTGTAGAAAAAAAAAATAACTTTTCATAAAACATGAGGATGTTGATAAAAAATTGAATTCAATCATTGAATAAAATCTTAGTGAAAATTTTTGAACACATAATATATAGTTATTCTATCAAAAAATGCAAGTGTAAGTATTTTCTGAAAGGCAGCATGGTTAGAAATTAATTAGTACGATTAAATAAATAAAAAAGTAACAGATTTTCAATATTGTACACTTGTATTAAAAAATATTTTCGACATTTTTTTTTTTTTTTTACTGACAATGTATTACTACTGTTTTATAAGTCTCAAATTCGTCAATCACTGCAAGTGAAAATATCAACAAGCGACATTCAGGAACTTAATAGTTATTTATTCTTTCGTGTAAGAACTTACTATATCCATATTTTTTAATCATATTGCGATATTAAACTTACATTTTTGATTTGATACAATATTATTGCCTGAAAATAGTTTACGAAACCTAAAATTAATTTAAAAAAATATAAGTTCCTACATATTAATATCATTTCTATTCAACATTTTAGCAACAGGAGTTTTCTTTTTAATGTTACATAAGAAAAATATGGTAAACAAAGGCTTTTACTGCCCGACACATAGTTAACATCAGTCAGCTATATTATAATTTCATATTGCACAAAACAATCAAAAGATAATATAATATTTTGCTTCATGAGTTTAATTAAAAAAATAATTTCTACTAATTTAAACCTATTTAATTGAATAACATTTTCATAAACTTTCAATCTTTTTGAGAAAACGTGAGAATATAGGCTAACATATTATACGCTTTAAAACAATGTGTAATATTAATTACCAATGCTATAATAGGTATATTATATATATATATATATGCCTAAAAGGAATAAATATTATGTTAATATCAGTTGTTTTTTGAAAACATAATATATCCGAATAAAATGTTTTCGATTAATTAATTTTTTCTCACTTCTATATAAATTATAAAAGAAATTAAAAATGCAATAGTAGTTAAACAATTTAAACATTTTTATTCGAGAAATGACCTTTTATAATAAACATTCTTGTTTTTATTTTTAATCACTTATACTACCACCCTTATTGTACTAGTCCAACATGTTGAATTATTAATATAACATTGACTAACTTTGACCCTGAAGGATTTAGTAGGATAATAATTGTAATTGATGAAAACCAGGAAAAGGATACGTTCCCCTCCAATATCGATCCCCATGTTACGTCATTGTTAACATGTTATGACTCATGCAAACTTTTAGTCACGAAAAAAAAAAAAAGATTCCCCCACACAGAACTACTTCAAACGGGAATATACAGAAACCTTACGTAAATGTACACACTTATTTCTTATCATGCTATCAAAATTATTTAGAAACTGCATTTTTTAAAGTATGCAATACAGATATTATCTGTAATGGAAAATTAAATTTCAATATTTAAAAGTAATTGAAAGCTCTTAAACTAGTTTAATATATTTTATACTTCATACATCAACAGGTGAAACATAAAAATTAAATTTCAATAATGAGTGATACTGAATCTTATAAATTTGAATTACTCGTCCTATTTTTTTTAATTTTATAATACATAATAATGATATTGTCAATTTATAATTTCAACCGGATAATTAATTTTATATTAATAATTTATATAAATTTTGTTGTAGATACACTGCATATTTTTAAAATTGTTTTAATTAATAACTAGGTAATAAAATAATTTATAAGTAATATGACACACATTAATGGAATGCTTGTGGCAATAAATGAGGTATGAATAAAATTAGTCAACAATTCTGATGTAAAGTCATCATGCTGCACATATAAAATAGGTACATACACCAATATTATTTTGATTAGGACAGATAGGAATTTATGATGGAAAAAATAAACATTTAAAAGATAAAAACCAAATTTGGCAAATTATTACACCAAAGGCCATTATTTAATAATATACTTTCAAATTTTTATGCATATTTGAAATATATGCCAAAATAGGTACTCCAATAAGTTATTTAAGATTTGTAAATGATTAAATAATACCTATATTATCATTATTACTATTTCATTAATTATTATGTTATTGTATTTATAGTCCAAGATAAGACAATATTATGCATATTATTAACATGAAAAAAACCAGTTTTATAAAATAAAATGGTATTTACAATTTATATTTATACAATAATTTTTATTGTAATGTAATATACAGGCCACAGGGTGTCCCAGTATGATTTGACAAATGCAATAATTTTGGTTTTATTAATAACTTTTAACTTAATAGCATTGCACTACATAGTGATAACATATAATTTATTTATTTTTATTTAGGTCCGAAATTTTCAAATTTGTAATTTTATGCCATAGTATTAGAAAAAACTCGAAATAGCCATTTTGTGAATCTGAATTTTTAGAAAAATATTGGTGCGTAAATTTCTAATATAAGTTAATCCGTTCATTTTCTACGATTTTTTTAAGTTTGCGAATAATTTAATAATTTTGTCAAATACATCATAGTAATGGTAATATTATGACGTCAAGTAGTGAAATTATGACTTATTTATAATAATAACATTATTAAATTATCCGCAAACTTAAAAAAAATCGCAGAAAATGAACGAATAAACCTTTAATAGAGATTTAAGTATCAATATTTTTCTAAAAATCATATTCCCAAAATTTCTATTTTGATTTTTTTCCAAAATTGTAATATAAATAGTTTTCGAATTTGGGTCCTAAAAAAAATAAAAAATTATTCATTATTGTTGCAATGCTGTGATATTAAAAAAAAAAGTTAAATATTAATAGTACAAATGTTACTGTATTCCTAAAATCGTACCGGGTCACTACATATATGAAATTAATTATTAAGAAATACACATGTGTAAATCATCCAATTTTAGTTACTGAGTGAAGTGAAGAAGCTAGTATTTTTACAACGATGTTTACTTATTCTTCTTTTCTGTCAACACTTTACGTACAGAAATACTTGTCCAAACATTTTGACCAGCAACCTAATAAATCAGAGCTTAGCTCTAGATGGTGCTTGAAAGAGGTAATTTTCGAAATTATCAATCATTTTTCCAAAATTTTAGGAAAAATGACCGAAAATTTGACAGAAACGCCTTTAAAACCAGGTTTTTTTTATGTAGACAGATAATAATTATTATGAAAAATATTTAGGCGAAAGAAAGCTTTTTTCTAACTCATCAATTTATTTTTCTGTTCACTTTTTGGGTAGGAAAAAAAAAAATTTATCGTGTAAACTTAATCTCGCGAATGTGAAGTATGTCCGACTATTTAACGCTGTGTATTTCAATTTATATTTAACTTTTTTTTTTAACAACAATTTAAAATTATTAAAATTAAATTTTAATTAATGTGTTATCCATTTAGCTACTTTCTTTATCTGCATTATAATTAAAGTTTTTAGTTTTTCTAAATGCCATCTGTTAACTTCATATTCCGAAAAAAATTATTCGTTTGAACATTTTACTGTAAATATTTTCATTTTTCGATCATTAGTTTAAGATAATGTTTAAAATAGCTGAGTGCAGGTGCAGTTGTCCCTCAAACACTAATTTATTTCCTATTGCACTACTATATTTTAAATGCACACATGTCAAAAACTTTTGGTTCAATATCAAAAATGTTCAAACATAAATAAATATTTTTTTTTTAATAATAAAATTAAAAGTAGTAATTGCTAGGATAGTAAAAAAACTAATATGTTCGTTCATAAAATTTTAGTAAAATTAGCGTTTTAAATTGAATTAAAATTCAGTTTTGTGCATTAAACAGTTTCATTACTCATCATGCTTCATAAATGACCCTGTATATTATATTTTAATGATTGGATAGATTATATCAATTTAAAGCAATGGTGTAAGTATAAAAAGAAGACGCCTATTTGAATTATTTAAAAGCAAGGGACTGCAACTTGCTAGTAGATGCAATGACATTTAGAGTATATTGAACTTCACTTTGATCTCGGCTATGATACGATGGCTAAATTAAGTACCGTATTTTTATGAACTAGTCCTGTAAATGCATACTGGAAATCCAAACCTGTATTTTTTTAAATATTTTTATTCAAATAAAACTATATTTTATTTTCAGACGATGACCTGTATTTACGTTCAATATTTTAATAATAAATAAAACAAAACATCTACATTTTTTTTGATGATAGTTTAAACAACGACACATATTAGTCATCGCCACTTTAAATTGTATAATTTATCGTTATTCTGAATATTGAATTACTTTACTGTAATAGTATAAATAATACCATTATAATTACGTTATATAAAATTGAATTGAATAAGATATTTTTAGTTGTTTTAAAATATTATTACATACTAGGGATATAGAAATAAATTTTGACTAAAAGTTAACAGTATTTTTCTTAAAAATTTCATAATATAGTGAAAATAATCAAATTTACCAAAATTAAAATTTGACACTCGGGATATAATGATTAATAAGTTTCTACTTCAGTGAACTACTTTTAGGTACAAAAAAAATACCGATAAATTCCCAATATTCAGTATAAAGCATTTCAAAATTCAAATTATAATAATTTTATTATTTTTATAAATATATCAAAATATCAATGTATCTATTCAGTGAACGCTACTTACTGATACTCTTCTTCATCTTTTTTTTTCGGTTGATTATTTTTAACCATTCGTCTGAAAAATAAAAAATACATGAAAAACAAAAGTCAATTAAATGTAATAAAAAACATCAACGATAATGTTTTAACTTTTTTTTTTTTTTTTTAACTAAAATAATCAGTAAAACATTGGATATATACAAATTCTAATTTATATAAACACCAAATACCTTTGATAAATTATTAAATTGTCTGAATTGACAAGGGATATAGTGATTATTTCCCTATAAAACAAAAATATATAATAATTGCGTACAGATGTCAGTTGAATAAATACATATAATATAACCACATAAAAGCTAATCAGCTAAGTATGCATAAATATAATAAAATGATAACTTATTATTTATTAATATTTTATTTATATTTATGTTTATGCCGATTTCTATTCAAGTAGTTATATAGAACTAAATTAAATACAGTATGGGTTATCAATTATTTATTTGCCAGAACTGTTAGGTGTGTTTTAATAATTCATACTGAAATAGAAGGCGCATTTTTTTCTCAGCATTTATAAGAATCATTTGTAAACCTGCTGTTTAATATTTATTTATGAAATCAAAACTTATTTATTTATTTTTTCGTTTATTTAACATGAATGGTGTAAACATATTAATGATTTAAAATGATGTAGACAATAACAATTACAAAGATAATAAGCAAATGAATAAGTTAGTTATCTCATAAAATGAGTCAATTCGTTAATTTCATAAAATTTATACATTTGAAATCAATTATTTGTTATTATTTGTTCAAAATATTGCATGGTATTTGCCACTATTCTAATATCTGAATTAGTTTTTCAATGCAGGTTCAATGACAGTGAATACCAATAAAACACGGGCCATTAACACAATGTCATGCCCAATGACCAAGAAAATCTACAAATTGGACATGACTGTAATGTTTCAAAAGAACATATTTCATGTGTTCGTGTTCGTTAGTTGCTATTATAGGTAACAAGCTATGTTGTACAATGTAAATGTATTTATAATGTAATTTGATAAAATAGCTACACAAGACTAAATTTAATTTTATTCTATAAATATAAACGATATTTAATAATAATATATATAATATATTATATTGAGTTTCAGACCAGTGAGTTATAAAAAAAAAAATACCACTTAAAAATGCCGTTAAAATCAAGTAAAGGATTTTAAGTAATTTTGATTAAAACAGCTTATGCGTAAATGCGTTATAATTTTCGAATTTCCGCCCCCCTCTAATTATATAATTTCTCGACTGGTTCCACAACGAGTTGTGGCCATAGTTATGTACCGTATTTTTGTTTAGTTACAAGTGTAGAAACTTAGTTATTTCCAGGCATTACATTTTTCATGAATAAAAATAAAAATATGTTTTAATGACTGATAATAATCAGGAATTTTGTGTCATGTTTGAGTTTTAATTCATTCTAAATTCACGTTTTGCAAGGATGCAAGGACAGTTAAATTTAATAAAAATAATTTTAATAATTCTTGTATTATTCTTCGATTCCATGAATGACATAAAAATATATATTAAAAAATTAATTAGTAACACGATTTATACGATAAGTTGTTATTCAAATTTTAAAACTTCTCATTTAAACATTATAGAAAAAATTAGCTAACACTAGATCGGCTATATACTCATTTCGAGTTTTCGTTTTCTGTAACATGTATAACAGGTGTCCGTGTCACACACCAATCTAATAATATATTGTTGTAATTCGACCCTGTTCATGTTATGTACTTCCGTAAAATATAATTTTAAGTCCTTTATATATATAAACACGTTATAAAACGCCTTTACTCTATTTTGAGAATATAAGAAGAAGTAAAATACATTTAATTCGACTTTAATTAAACAAAAATAACCTCAATTTGTAATATTATAAGTAAATAAACAGCTTTATTATTTAAAATAAATAATATTATATTATTATATTGTCCTATTAAGTCTAATGGCAATATGCGGAAAAAATTGAAAATATGTTTTTCATCATAAAATTTTCTAAATATCAAGACAATTTTTTCCAAGCTCAACAAAACCGTTGTTTAAGCCATTCATTTATTCAATTCATGTAATACGTTTTTTTTTTCTAGAAAGTACTGAATTAGTAAGTCAAAGGCTCCACTAGATTTTTAGTAAAACGGCAGTAAGTTATTTCACTAAACGATTTTTTTGGTTAGTATTCATTCACATAAGTATATTTTGCAATATTGCATATATTATTTCACAGCCAAATGTTACTATTTATAGAAACTAAATTTATCTATAGAAAAAATAATAAACATTATCATGACTCGTAAGTTTCCAGTAACTTATAAACTTCAGCTATCTGTTGTAATTTTATATAACATTAGAGTTTATGGATTATAAATTTAAAAATAATATAAGTTATGAAGTAGTTTTTAGTTATCATAAAATGTTGACTTTTATTAATTTTCGTTAGTCAAATTAAGTAAATTGTTAACGAAAACAATTCATTTACTTAAAATATTTAGCTACATTTTCACTCCTGCACTAACTTTTGCTTTAACTACATTACAGTAACTGAGTACTCGCAAGTTAATGAATTATTATTATAGTAATAATATAATAAATTGTATCATATATTGTATGTACATAAATAATTTAAAATGTGTTGTACACGATCAGAAAAGATACACTAACTTGAGTCACGCGATAAAGATCCCAACCATATCTCCGTTTATGGCACTAATGCAGCGTTTTTCGTTAGTAAATATAATTCAAATATGTTATTTTACTAAAAAAAAAAAAAACCGTTTATCTATTTACCTAAGTCAGTTTCTGACATTTTTGAGTTACAAAATATATTTTTTTAGATTCTACATGAAAAAGTATAGACAAGAAAGCCGGACTATTTCGCACCATGAATATTCTTCGCTTCTCGGTCAGATACTCTTGGTGGGTGTGTAGAATTTTTAAAGAAACGATAAATCATTCCTTCAATAAGACGATTCTGAATGAAAGAAGTTAATAATATAAAGAGCAATAATAGTCATCATTTTCAACACACTAGCCAAGTATCTGACCCGAAGAGCGAAGAATATCCTTGGTGCGAAGTATGTCCGGCTTTCTTGTCTATACTTTACTTTACTTAATTTTTTTTCTTTACACCTAATGAATAAAGAAAAGTAAAAAATAATTACCTAATCAGGAAAAGTGTTAGAAAAATATACAAATTTTTTTTTCACATTTTCAAAATTTTTTTCCGCTAAAATGTTTTTCATATTATTGTCTATCTATGTTTCAATTTTCATAAAGTTTGGATCAAAAAATGATAGTTTCCGAGTGTTCTATGTCAAATTTTGGTTAGTTTTTCACCCAAAAAAAAATAAAGAATTGAGAAATTTAAAAAATGACCTTTTTAAAGTACCAACTAGAGACAAATCCGGTTTCAAGAAGTTGCTGATTAAGAGTTTGGGACAAGCATTTCCATAGGAAAGTGTTTACAGAAAAAAAAAAAATAAATAAAAAAAATTGTAATCATCATTGTAAAAACACTAGCTTCTTCACTTGTTAGAATCTAAAACTAAGTACTAAAATTTAATTTATTCATTAGTTAAATTTATCAACAATATAAATAGTATAAAACAATTAAGAAAAAGCCATTTTTCTCAAAACATTGGTGTATACATCAGGAGGGTTAGGTACATAGGTAGATATTTATATGCAATATAATTTATAGTCCATAGTTACTTCAATATTTAAATAATAGGTTAACACTAAAAGTATAAATAGTATAAACTCCATAAACGAAAATAATAGCACACATAATTAAAATTAATTAAACAAAGATTTCTTTCTACAATTTTTAGAACTGGCATTACCCCATATAATATTAGTATTTAGTACTATTTATAACCATGTACTAAATATATAGGTATATTACCATTATAATATTAATATGGTGCAATGTAAACTGTATTGCCTACTCAAAAATAAAATGTGTTTCTAGTTTTTAAAAATAAATACACATAAATAAATGGGCACTGAAGTTTTAATAATAATTAATTAATTAATTTTTATAGGTATAATGATATAAAACCTTTTCAAATTCGTATAAATTTAAGATTTGGTTGATTATTTTTTCCCTAAATTTTATATCTATTTTTAAACTAGCTGTACCCAGCACTTGCCCGGAAAAACCTGCCCTTCAAAATCAATTCAGCTGGTATAAACAAAATAAACTCTAAAATTGTATTTATTCAGATCAAAGTGTTATCATGGTTACCAAAATACTTCACTGTCCCATCTAAATCTCTAAATTTTGGATAATTAGGTAATTAATATTTCATTATTTATATAAGTTTACGAAAAATTCGACCAAGAAATAACGTATCCTATTTTTACCCTTCTAACTCCCTTAAGGGTTGAATTTTGAAAAATCCTTTATTATTGGATCCTTGAATCATTGAATAAAACTACTGATCAAATTTCATATTCATAGCTCCAGCTGTTCCGGCTAGGTGATTTTATCCCATTTAACCACATTAGGGGTTGAATTTTCAAATATTCTTTCTCACTGAACACCTACATAGGAGTACGAAGATACACTGAAAATTTCAAGAAAATCGGCATGTTAGTTTTAGCAGTGCGTTGATTCTGTCAGATCTATGCCTATAATATAGACTTCCTTTTAACCTCTTTAGGGACTAAATTAATGGAAAACGAAGTTATAGATTTTTTACTATTTGTATTAAATAGTATATAAGCTAAATTAAAAAAAAAAAAAAATCTGACCAAAAAATAACGTGTTTCATGTTTACCCTTTTAAACCCCACTAAGGGGTTGAATTTCGTAAAACCCGTTCTTAGTGCACATCTCCTACTAATATACTACCATTGATTTTAGAATATACTAAATATATTCTAAAATCAATGATACTACCTACCTGCTTAATTTCAACTTCATAGGTCAAAGTAATTTTCGAGATTTAGTGTATAAAAGAAAATACCACTCATATATATCTGTAGATGGATTGATTTCGCCCTTTTATAACCTCTTTAGGAATTGAAAAACGAAAAATAAGGTAATATAATTTTTTTATTTGTATGACAAAGTATATATTATGTCGATTTTTAAAAAATCCAACCAATAAATAATGTTATTTCATTTTTACCCCATTTTAATCTCTTTAGGGACTGAATAACGGAAAATAAAGTTATTGATATTTCATTGTTTGTTTTACATAGTATATAGTATATATAGCTTTATTTCAAAAAAATCTGACCTAAAAATAACATTTTCCAGTTTTACTCCCTTTAACCCCTGAGGGGGTTAAATTTCGCAAAACCCGTTCTCAGTGCACATCTTCTACTTATATACCACCTACCTGCCAAATTTCAGCTTCATATTATGTCAAGTAGCTTTCGAGATTTCTTATGTAAAAGAAAATACCACTCACTTTTATATTATATATAGATTACATTAAAAATATGGTCTTAAATGGGGGTATATCCAGGTATTCCACATAAGTCTCAAAGACTATACACATATTTTTATTTTAATAAATAGCAAATAAAATAAATCAGATTTTTATCCAGTTTATTCAAAAACTTGAGGAAAGATTCAGTTATTAGTTCTCATTAGTTTTTATAAAGAATAAAAAATGTTAAAAACTGAAGAAACTAAATACATATTAAGATTTTAAGGTATACATTAAAACAATCCGATTCTTTAAGTAAAAATTGTTATTCTTACCAAATAAATATCATTAAAATCCAAAAATATATGTATGGAATAAGAATTTAATTATAATTAATATTTATAATTGATACATACATATTTCACTGTATAGCTAAATTTAAACATCTATAAAAAAATTAATGATCTAAGAGTTAAAAAAAATTAATCAGAAAAAAAATAATAATAATCAAGAAACGTAACATTTTTCAATATTTTCAGTTCCATGATTATTTATATTTATTAAATTATTTTTAATTTAAATAGCAGCGTACAAAAAAATACATTATATACTGCTGTCAATCTAACAACATTGTATACTTAAATAATTATTAACATTTATTTAATTTAACACATCAAATCACTACAAATGGCAGAAAACATTATTTACCTTTAATATAATATTATATTATTATAACAAAAACTGATGATTTGTTGTAAATTAAATGTTTTGATTACTATCTATATTAATGATTCTAAACTACGATTCCTAATCAATAAGAAATATATAAGCTGTAGTTTATTGTAGACAATATAGTACCTATTTGTAGAAACTCACATTTAAAATTTAAAATAATAAAAGAATAGAGGTCAAATATGATGGTTATTCACATGTATGGGCCAATAATACTTTCTTACTGTGTTATTTTATTGAGACTTCCCGTTTGTTAGCGTATTATAAAATATAATTTTCATAACATACCTGAGTTTGCTAGCATAATCCATTTCAATGTTACATCTTTCTTGTATGAAGTGGCCATATCGTTCAAGAAATTCTATGCCTTTCTGAGTGTGGAACGATAAATTATCGAACTGATCCTGAAAAATAAAGTTATTTTGGGTCAAGATGAAGGTCAGGAGTGTTATATGTGGTATGCATTTTGATTATATTTTAGAATAGTAATAAACTAATAAACAGTAAACGTTATTTATTTGATAGCATGCCAAAAAGAATTAAATATTAGGTATATTAATGAAATATTTAACATAGGTAATATGGTTTTAACTATATCAAACTCGTCAAATACTTTTATGGCGAGTGTACGCATACCAAAATGAAGCTACCTAAGTCATTCTAATTAAAAAGTTCATTACATAAAAATGTTACAACATAGTATAAACAAGGAAATGAAAATGGCTATCAACATACATTGTTTCCGTTCTATAAACGATATATCCATTAATAACTAACACACATTGAAAGAATAACGGAATACTGAGTTCTTGCAGTAAAATTACGCTTTCACTTGATACAAGGTATAGGATTTAAGAATAGGTACAAGAAAATAAGTTAATCTAACATTTTACAGCAAAAAATAAACAGACAATAATCAAAGGTAAAATATAATTATCTCATTAAAATACATCAACTCACAAATTGTTCAGATTCATTATTAGTGTCGATATATTTTTAATTATTAGTGAAATATTGAAAAAATTAAGTAAATTACTAGGAATCAGGAATGATGACTCTAAAATGTGGAAAATATCCGATATAGGTACATCAACAAGAAAAATATCAAGTATTTGTGCGGTTTTTTAGTAACGAGGATGTCAAGGTTATCGACACTACTTTTTAAACTATAAAGAAGTCGTACTGACGAACTTTCTAGTGTTTTAAGATGACTTATAATTTTCCATCTTTGAATCAGAATTACACTATATATACTATTAAATTAAATACTAGGATGATATAAATGGCATTTAGATATTATATGAATGTAATGTATATTAAAACGTCGAACGTCGATGTTTAATTTAACACTTCCAATAAAAATCATCAATATTTTTATGTCTGGTAAAATACTAATTACTAATGCATCTAATTTAAAATGTTTTATAGTTTGGGACTTTATTACTTAGCAAAAAAAATATAACTACTGATATGTTAGATTCAGTTTTTCGTTGCGAATTTTAACTTAAATGCCCGTTAAAAACCTGTGTACAAATACTGGCTACCAAAAACTATTGATAAAGAACATAAATAATAAAGGTTTAATATTCCAACCACGGTGCAAGGACTCCGTGGCTTCGAGTTTAAAAGAATGGCCAAATGTATATATAGGTAGTTAAGTCTTAGCTCTGTGAGTATACTTCCAATTTATTGATAAAAAACAATTTCTGTTTTTGCCTAGAATAGTAAGCAAGGGTAGAATCACTCTGATCATTGCAATTAATTCAGACAAGATTCTTACAAGAAAAACCTGTTGTTCTACTTTCTCCAGACAACACACCAGCACTTACAATAACTCTGGTGCATTTATTACGAATTGAAATACTATTTTTAAAAAAGGAGATTTTCTTCAAGAATGTCTAAACAAAATTGTTAATTTTTTAAAGATTAGATAAATATTGAGATATTTATAAAATTCTTTCAAAAATAAATAAAATTTCATAC
Organism: Stegophylla sp. TES_Ste_2020; assembly: GCA_025469315.1. Lineage (NCBI taxonomy): Eukaryota > Metazoa > Arthropoda > Insecta > Hemiptera > Aphididae > Stegophylla > Stegophylla sp. TES_Ste_2020. Next base: position 27,161 of record JAIPRM010001428.1, read on the forward strand.
ATACAATAATTAATACTTTTTATATTGTTTTGAGTATACACTTTTATGAAAAATTAGTTATTTTAACTGGGTAGTAACTAAAACTTTATTGTATCGATCTAATACAAAAACAAAATCTTTTGATGATTACCTAAATTAAAAATAATAAAAAAGGTTACATTGAACATTAAATGGGTTCTTTTAGATACAGGAAACAGGAAATGCAACCTACATAAATTATTATTGATAAGTGATTACATATCAAAATGTAATGAAAAGCATGATTCAATAGTATTATAAGTTGATAACTTTGTCATTGGTGATAGTTATGTTAAGGAAATTTTTTTTTTTAATAAATAATTATTTTTAAAATGTAGGTATAGTTAAAATTTCAAGCAACCATTTGCTAATTATTGAATTTTGGCAACATATTGGTAAATTATAAATAAATGTATAATAGGTACATATTATATAAGTAGGAATCGAGGTAGGAATATTATTAATACCAAATATAAATATATACCTTGTGACATGTTGAGTATTTAAATGTTTTCAAAACCAAATTACAAAAATCAATTAATTTTTACTTATGATAAATACGATCAACAATTGTGTCTTATTAAGTTAATGCTAATTTAGACCATCAAATAAAACAAAATTATCATGAAAATTATTAAAATAGATAGGGTGAAGTGGGACGAGTACGACCTATAATTTTAAAATCTAACTTTGGTTAGATTTTTTAGTGCCTATAATATTTTTATTCTATATCAACGAATTGTTGATATAGGAATTCTCTCTAACTTATTAAACAAATAGTAGGGAATCATTTTTGACATATTTATTATTTTTAAAAAAAATAAAAAAAGATGGCACTTGCCCAGTATATGAGGCAATAGCCTAAAAATACATTTTATAAGGTAAAATTCGTTTTTCAAATCATGAAATTATGTAATTTAATTTCTTTCTTTCAAATTTTATGCACTCATTTTAGTAAATGTAAAAAAATTCTAAACAAAAATAAGTTTCGTTCAAGATCCACATATGATCTAATAAGTGGTTAAGCTTAATTATAATATTATATAATTATAATAAATATTTAGTTTACCGGGTAAGAGTTGAGAACCCAGTATTGTCACATTCGAATTTGACGCTTTAACCACAAGAACAGCGTTGAAAACTGTTGAAATAGTAGGTAGGTATTTAATATAATAACCGAAAATATTGAATTTTCAAAATAGAATAATTATTAAACTATTGATGCATATGGATTTTAATTCACACTATCGTATTCAGCGTCGAAAAATACATAGGATGGCGAAAAAACATAACCTATCAACCTTTTACGGTGTTAACTAGTAATACACCATACAATTTGTCTGGAATTTCTCCAATTTTTTTTTCAATCAAACCCTTGTAAAATGTTTAATTATTGTCCGTATAAAACTTTATTGCACCAAAATATTTGCAATGCAATTTTTTATCAAGGTAGCAAATTTCAAAAAGTTCGGTTGAACTAATTTCCTTTTATGCACGTTAAAGTGTGTAATTTTAGGTAAAACTAACGAATTTCGTCAAAATTCTAATTTCAAAAGGTTATAGAAAAAATGTTGACTTATGATTTTCGAGTTTTTTTTAGGTCAGTTATAAATATATGCGAATGAGATCATATTAAATTTTAAAGTTCTTAATATCAAGAATTAAAATTATTATTGCATAAAAAGCTAACAAAAAAATGATAAATTTTCAATATTTTCAAAATGCTATATTTAACTCAAAATTGATAAAATGTTTTTGAAATTTCTATGGAGTATTCTCATGACTATTTTTAGTAGTTGGTAAAAGTTTCAAGTTTTTAGCTAAATTATTTTCAATTAAAAAATAATTTTAAATTTTATGAAAATTTTCACGTTATTGTGTATTGAGAAATTCGAAAAATGACCTCTTTAAAATACATACCATCTGGATCTATAGAATTACTGATCAAAACTTCGGAACAAGTATTTCTATACGAAAAAGTGTTCACAGAAAAATAAAAAACAAACATCATTGTAAAAACACTAGGTTCTTCGCTTCACTGAGAATCTAGAAAATGACAATGGTTTTGTTTTTAAAAATGAGATAAAAATCACTTGGTTTTTCATAAATAAATAACACAAACAGGCGACATCATACAATGTATCAAACATTTAATGGAAAAATTTATTCTAGGATACTCCGACAATTGTTTTTCTATCCTCGGGACAATTTTATTACAAAATTCAATAACTTGAAATCGGAGAAGGCGCTTACCTCGTTTCGGAACTTTCCATATTCACCCTATATGTTTACTAAACCTATATAAACATGCAGACACAGATCCACTGGGGGCGTCCTTCCCTTCCATTAGTCATATCGTAGAGAGTAAAGTTAATTTGTTGTATATATCGTAAGCAAATAACTACTAATAAGGCAAATGGCCGAGTGCCGGCAAACGACCTGAATACTGGCAAATGGACAAGTTTCAATCGATATCCTTCATTGTTCTCCGTTTTCCTAGCTAAGCTAGGCGAATGGTCATTAAATACATTACAGTATCTAAAATCTATTTTAATCATTTCCTATAAAATACTATAAACAAGTCTAAATCTATTAATTTAAGTAACAATTTACGTCATTGTTTATATAAATAAGTTTCTGAATCTTATAAATTTATGAGTATCTTAATTCATGTTTAGAGTGACTTAATTTATAAATAATAAGGAATAATCAAGTAACATGTAGACATTATTGCAATTTATATATGCCAGTAATCAGTATATATCTAGCATCTACTATATAATACAAAGTGTATCATGAAGATCTGACAATTCTACACTTAAATTGCGTTAGAATAAATATAATAGGCGATATGTATAAATATCAAAGAAGTAGTTTCAATCCACCCCTTCTGTTAATGTCTGTAAACATGTAGATATAAAGTTTGCAGGTCAAATAATTAAAAAAATCACAATAAAACATTTAGATTTATCATCACTGTTATGAATATACCTACTTTAATTATTAATAACTTTTTACCAGTGTACCTAATACCTATCAATTGACTAATCAGAATAGTTTTTGATCAAATATTTTCTAATTTCTTATAACCAATTTATAACCAATTGTGTATTACAATTAATTCTTGGAACTACTTAATAGTTGGTGACAATGTAGCGTGCGATATACCAGCTCGTTTCTGGTATAGCGTGCGATTTACCAGCCTGTTTTTGGTGAACGCGATTTGTATTTTGGTATGTGGTATACAATATACATACATCATTTTACTCAGCTATGCGGTCTACAAACGTAGGTTAGTTCACCGGGTGTTTGGTCTATTCGCTACACTCGTTTACGCCTCTGTTTCGCTTCCTACATCAAAAATATTCCTAGGTTTGCAGTGCAACGTGGGGACATTTCGGCTTGATAATCGACTTGCTATGCAAAGTGGGCAGGACCAAATTGGCCGGTTACTAAACTGCTTACTTCGCACAGCAAGTCGATTATCAAGCTGAAATGTCCCCACGTAGCACAGTAAGTCGAGAAATATTTTTGATGTGCGGAGCGAAGCGAAGTCGACTAAACACCCAGTGAACTAACCTACATTTGTAAACCGCATAACGAAGATATTGAAAAATACTGAAAAGAACAAGGAAAAAAAATATTTTGAAATTGCCGCCTTAAAATATAGAACCAATCAAAGCACTTCAATACACAACTTTAATAGGTTTAGAAATATATATAATACTCTATAGATCAGTGATTCTCAACCTGGGGATAATTACCCCCCAAGAGGTAAAATTGTATTTTCTGATGGGTAAAGCGAACCTGTCAGCTCACTGGTTGTTGGCCCAACGTTCATGATCCCCAATTAGATATAGTAGATATTCTGACACTTCCTAAACTGACTAATGACTATAGTTAGATGCTGATATTTTTGATTCTGATTGGAACGAAGAAGTTAGTGGCTTTTACAGTGATGTATTTGTTTTATTTTTATGGAATCAATTTTTATACTCAAGAAAGTGTTCGGATCAATAGGTATGTACAGCAAAGATTTATAGTAGAGAATTGTCCCCATTGAACCTCGCAAGAAATTTTTCGAAAATCTCAATAGTTTAACTTAAGGAGAAACTACTGAATAATTGAGTAAAAACATTAAAATATGTTGTAAACTAGATTTTTTATATAATCAATTTTACGAGCAATTTTGGTAATTTAATAACCTAACCTATTAAAAAACAAATAGAATCTACTAGAAATTTTAAATTTTCTCACCCATTATCAACAATAGTGTAATATAGGTTAAAAAAATATTAAAAATCTTGATCACTTTTAGGATAAAAATTATTTACAATTCAACTCACTCGCCAAGAGGAGCCAAGGATACTCATGGTGTGAATTATGTCTAGCTTTTTAAAACTATATAAACCAATATAAACTAGCTTAAGTTAAGATAGTTAAATATATTTACATAAAATAAATGCATAAAACTAGATAATCTAATATAAATACCAATTAGGTACCATTGAAAAAATAAAAAATAAAAAATGGATTATAGTTTAAAATATATTAAACACATATAGGTACTCAATCAAGTAGGTACTTAAATAGGTAGACTTTGATTTACTTGTATACAGAAATTTATATTTTATAATTCTATAATCCCTATAATTAGTTTTTTATTGACTACCTAATAATAACTTGGTACCGATAATTATTAACAGAATAGGAAAATCAAAAAAATTTAGTTTGAATACCTAGGTACTTAGGTATCTATTTTAAAACATATTAAATTGTTAAAACTTAATTGTAGGTATTTGGTATTATGCCAGTACAAAAACATACATTAGTTAATTACTATTTTACAGTTAAAATTAATTTGGTTTCAAGTTCTTTTTTAAGACACAAAAATACTGTTAATAAAAAGACTACATAAAGGAAGAATAAAATTAGAGGGTCAGTGGATTCATATACTTACATATAATACCTACATCTAACTAAGGTTAAATCCAATAATTACATAAACACTGAAACAAATTTGTTTTTATTAGGTACTTGATATGATATAAATAAGAAAATATGATAAATGATGGTGGATAATAAAATAAGAATATAATTATAAAGATAATTTTTTATTTCATATTTACTTTTAATACAGGCTGTCGCTAGAGCCACAGACACCATTACAAATACAGTAGTATAAAACAGTACACATACTCTTACATATTTTATAAAAAATGTGTACTAAGTCAGACTGTAATTAGTTACCTAGGCAAATCTATGGATTTTATTAGGAACTGAGTGCAGGGAGTAAAATTTTGTAGGTATTTAGCTGTAGTTGTAACTGAGACTTCAGCGTCCTTCCCCAAACCTCAAGCACTCATTGTGTCTATGACAATAACAACTACCAAAATAATTAAATTGAAGTTTTTGTGAATTTAAATAATGAGGAACAATATAAATTTCAAATATATTTAAAATAAAACAATAAAACCGTCTGCCTTGAAATAAAAATTATATTAAGAAATTGATAGCGACTTATGTAGAAATCAATCTCACAAAGCCAGAAATATTTTATGCTAATATTTATTAACTACATTTTTATGAATTAAAGAGATCACAATGATATTATCAAAGAATTAAATTTACATTAAACAAATATTTACTCTCATTAATCATTAAAAGTGGCATAATGGTGGACCGATAATGCAATGCACCAGAGCCCTTAGCTTTTAAGGGACTAAATTAAATGTACAATATAATGAATACTCAACGTTATAATATTTGTTTTAAATCAAATTCTCAAAAAATACTACTCATTTTTTAAAGACATTTTTGTAATTTATATTATAAACAATATCAAGAAACTAAGACACATTACAATTAAAAACCGGACATATTTCTCACCATGGGTATTCTTGGCACCTTGGGTGAGATACTCTTGGCAGTAGTGTTGAATTTTGAAGAACAATAAATAATTTCTTTAATAAAAGGATTCTGAAGAGCTTCAGTTAATATACAATAGTAAATAGTAATTGTCAGTATGTTTACCAATTGTTATTTAATAATAGAATAATCCAATTCATTATTCATGTAAATAATCAAATTTTTATAATAAGTAATACAATAAGTTTGTATTATAAGGTACATAATAATAAGTAGGTACTAGTATCACCAAGTGGTTAAAATTAGACCATAATAACAATATTAATTTATTTTTGTGTAATTGTAAACTAATCTTATATATTATACTAATATAAATGTATTGGAACTTAAATGTTCAAAATTATTTATTAGGTACATACAATGAATATTTCATAAATAGTTTCAAATTATAATAAAATATAAACATCATGATAGAATAATAAATCAGTTCTAATTATCATAAATCAACATTTATTTGCTATATTATTACTTGCAATCAATACTACCTAATGTTAATCATGTTGCCTTGGTTCAGTCACGATTGAAAAAAGCATAAAAGCTTTACTAGTGACTGGACTATAGGACTATATGAACAACGTTGAAATAGTAGGTATTTAATTTAATTCCCATAATTATTAAATTTTTAAAATCGAATAATTAGAAAACTATTGATGCTGGCAAATATTAGTTTACATCGTTTTACATCATCATGCTCAGCGTCAAAAATACATAAGATTATGAAAAAACATTACCAACCTTTTTGGGTGTACGTAAACTAGAAATATAAAAACCATAATACTTGTCCGTACTTTTTTTAATTTTTTTCAATCAAATCCTTTTTAAATGTTTAATTGATTGTCCATAAAAAAATATTACACCAAAATACCAGTTTATTTTAAAAAGAAATTTTCTACCTAGGTACCAAGTTTCATAAGAATCAGTTTCACCAATTTTCTTTTATGTAGGTACATTAAGTAAGAAATTTTAAGTGGAACTAACAAATTCAGTTAAAATACTAACTTTAAATAGTTAGGTACCTACTGATAGAGAAAAAAATTAACTTATGATTATTGAGATATTTTTAGGTGAATAAGACAAATATGTGAGTGATGTTATATTAAATTTTCAAGTCCTAATATGAATAATTAAAACATAAAGTAAAGCAAAAATAAGTAAAGTACATATAGACAAAAAATGGGACATACTTCACACCATGGGTATTCTTCGCTCCTCGGGTCAGATACTTTTGGTTGGCATGTAGAATTTTAGAGAAATTATGAAATAAAAAAATAAATATCATTGTAAAACCATAAGCTTCATTGCTCCGCTCAGAATCTAAAATTATTACAGAATAGGTTCAAAACAATATTGAGCCTACAATTGTATAGATACGCTAATTATGACTAGGCATTAACCAATAAAAGAAAATAATGAATAAACATTTTTAAATAATAGGTATTATACCTTTAGACACATAATATCGAGCCTAATATATTATGTACTTAGGTATTCTATAAAATGAAAGTGTTTAAACAGCTCTTTAGACTCATTTGTTAATAATAAATACCAGTGTGTATGTTAATAATAAATACCAGTAGTGGGTTAATATGTTAAGTATTTTAGAATATTTTTATGTTAGAAACATTAAAGATAGATTAAAAGTTACTTAGGTACCCATAAAAATTATTTATTAATGTCAGAATTAATTTTACCTATAAATTGATATGGATTTTATGTGCTATAGCAAATTTATGAGTATGAAAGTATAAATATTTGTTAAACATAAATCATAACTAAAAAAAACTGATTTGTACCTAATTAAAATAAAAATATATTTATTTATCATGTTTATGCAGTAGAGGTAATACAGGTGTATAATTATAGAATAAGCTAATTTTGCTAACTACTAAGTTTTTTAATAATTTAATGACTCATATAAAAACAATACAAGTACACATCTAAGTATTAGTATAGGTACTTTATTATTAGAGTATGTATGAAGGCATTTACTTTTTTGCTCTATTGCTCTAAAACGAAGCTTTGTCAGCAATAAATTCAATTTATACTACTTACAATAAAATTTATAACATTTTATTTTGATTTTTTTGGTATTATAATGCTTATTGAGATATTTTAGGTGCCTACGTTTTTTTGGTTTTAACCCGGGTTTTAATTTTTTTCAAAATGTGTTCTAAATAAACGTATTCAAAAGATATTAATTCCTCGATTAATTCTGTCTAAGATTTTTGTTTGAAAACTTAAAAATAGGTAAATTTAATTGTCCAATGCTACTCCGATGATATAGATAAATCATTTTGCACCAAACTATTATTTAAATAATGTTGATAAATTAGGTACCTACCTATCTTAAAGGTAATAAATTTAATTTACAGATAGACTGTGAAAGAAAAAGAACAACATACTTTTTTAGATTCTGAATGAAGTGAAGAAGATACCTACCTAGTGTTTTTACAATGATATTTTTTTTTTCTGTATAACTTTTTTGTATGGAAATACTTACTCAAAAGTCTTGATCAGCAATGCTTTGAAAACAGATTTACCTCTAGTTGGTACTTTGAAGACATTTGGAGAGGTCATTTTTTGAATAACTACCTCAATTCTTTGATTTTTTGGGGGGGAAACGACCAAAAATTGACAAAAAAGACTCTGAAACCATCATTTTTTGATCCAAACTTTATGAAAATTTAAATATAGACAATAATATGATAAATATATTGGTGGAAGAAAATTTTGAAAATGTGGAAAAAAAAATGTTGGTTATTTTTCCAAGACTTTTTTTTCTCATTAAATTGTTTCCTTTTCTTTATTAAGGTATTAAATAAAAAAAAAGTATAGTAAAGTAAAGTACAGTATAGACAAGAAAGCCGGATATACTTCACACCATAGACACTCTTTGCTTTTTGGGTCAGATACTCTTGGTAGGCGTGTTGAAAATGACGACTATTATTATTCTATATATTTTTAACTTTTCAGAATCATTCAGATATTGTTCAGAATCGTCTAATTGAAGAAATGATTTATTGTTTCTTTAAAGTTCTAGGTATACATCTACCAAGAGCATCTGACCCAAAGAGCGAAGAATGTTCGTGGTGTAAAGTATGTCTGTTTTTCTTGTCTATACTTTACTTTATTATAATTTAATTAACTAGGTAGGTAAGTATAATTGCTTAAATAATTATAGGTTTTTGCAATAAATAATTATTAGGTAGGTACTTTTTTTTTTTTTTTTTAAACACCATTTTTCATGCTTTTTCTGAAAGATTTGTAGAACTTTACCTATTTTTTTTTCTTATTGCTTCAAAATCCGAACTCTATTTATTATACATATTTCACAAAAACTGTTGAAAAATGTATAATTATTCAAATCAAATTTTTAAAAATTTGATACAAACAATTAAACTTCATCTGAAATTTTAACATTATTATTCAATGATTCTTTTTAAATATGGTAACTTTGTGATCAAAACATAGGCTTTGTATGCTTGCATTTATAGGTAAAATGAAATAATATAAGTAGGATGCATCACAGACAAAGTAATTTATACTACCTAAGATTAACCTCAAAGTTAACTTTAAACAAGATCATTATTTGAAGTCATGTCAATTATTTGTTTTAGCTAGTCAATTGTTACAAATACGTTAACATATTCTGTAAAATGAAATAGCAAAGTAAAAGAATTGAGTAAGACTTAAATTTTAAATAGGTAATGACTATTTTCAAAATTGATGCTTTCAATCTTATAAAAATATTTTAAGTGGGAATATAATAAAATAATGAAAAATATTTAAATATAGGTACCCAATACTGAATTGTACAATGTATATTAAAATGTGTATAAACCTAGTCTTAAAAAGAAATCAGGAAAGAAACTCAAATCAAAAAAAACAGTAAAAAAACCAATTATCATTTACATATATAATTTACTAGGGTAGTAAACCAAGTAGGTAAATAATACATGGTAATATTTTCACGGTGAATCACATACAAGATGAATACATGATTCATAAAACAATTATTCATGTAACATAAGATCAAGTACAATAAGAACATTCACATAGATAGGTAAAAATGATACGTGGATAACAAATATCAATTAAAATGAAGCATTCTTTCGTACCTCAAAGCAATCTACAACAGATATATAGTGTGAAGGTATAATGCTAAAATAATAGAAGATTCCTGATAATAGTTTACAAATTTAAATTTCGTCACGTAACAAAATAATACAGCTAACTATAATGAAATGTAAAATATAAGAACTACAACATGGCCAAAATAACCTAGGTCAAATATTGCGCATTTTGTTAAATCGTCGATGAATTTTTCAGAAATATATTAACAAACACTGTGCATTTCATCTTAGTATTGTGAATATTTAAACATGATACTAACCCATAATTCCGTTCCCCAGCTCATTTTTCACGGTTTTTCCACATTAAACCAAACAGGTGCCACAGACAAGAATCGCGCTGTTATCAGTCAAGTGGGTTTATTGGATTTTGCACACGACTGCCGAATAAGGTGTAAAATATTCGTAAGACAAACTGACAGTAAAAGTATTCGCTAAACACACGGCCAACGATCGAGCAACGCACGGGGAATTTATAGTGATACGCGACGAAATGTGAGAACAAATGACATTATTATGAAAATGCGAAATTTTCGTAATTAATTTTTGTTAAAAATATAATCAACAATGAGTGTACGCGAACGAAAATATGCCAACAATAAATAGGACAACTGTGCGAAACGGGTGCGACGAACCAACTGATAAAGACAGAAAAAAAAAACAAAAACGCACGACGTCAACGGGCGCGACGATGTCTGGTGGTACATTGTTTACTCCATGCTATTCGTTGTCTTGCTCCATGAAACGCGGGTATTTTACTGAGTATTTAAACTTTTCCCTTAAATTTTATGATTATTAGTCTGATAATATTTAATTAATCTGAAATTTGAAAACATTTATATAATAATCATTATCGTCTACATGTGTATATATATATATATTATGTGCTATGTTTTAGATTCTGAACAAAGTGAAGAAGCTAGTGTTTTTACAATGATGTTTATTTTTTTTTTTTTATTTTTTTTTTCTGTTAACACTTTTTCGTATAGAA